>VZTT01028152.1:2080-16177 GCA_013400855.1 Buphagus erythrorhynchus | reverse complement strand
ACCGTTTTTTACACGTAAACTTGAGACAGGGGTAAACATGAAACAAAGTAATTTAGGACAAATTGGGACAAACCATTCTGCATCAATGCCAGGGATCAATACTCCATCTGAACAAGATATACAACATATTTTAAAATTTTCAGAACAAAGCTGTTTTCTCAGATTCAACAACAAAGGCCTTCTTCAAAACAATCAAGCAAGTTTTGGACATATCCATCCACCAATATATTCCACATTTTGTGTACCATGATTCTTGGGCTCTTATTTCACCCATCAACTTTCTTAATTCCTTTTCCCCTCTTCATTAGAGTACTTATCCCACCAGCTCTGCTCAGATTCTTTTTTGCATCATTGCAGTCTTAGTAGTTACTAAATATAGGTCCAGAAACAAATTTATAAATCACAGTAAGAAATGTGGCACAGTAGCATTAAGTTTTAGATGACTTGCTCTCCAGTACATAACACAGTCCCTAGACTCTGTTTCTAGCAATTTTAAAAAAGAAATAAGCAATTAGCAACCAGTAACCAAAGTTAACCAATGCAGAACACCAAGCTTTACGGAAAAGGCCACCCATTAAAAGGGAAGCCTTCTATTGCAATGGTCCAACAATTATCATCTTAAACATTTAAGATCCAGATAGCATTCATTACTCTGCCCAAATACCATGTGAGATCTTCAGTTTCTATGGCATTGAAGACACGATAGCCAGGAAGCTCCTCCTCTTCAAGCTGTTCCAATGTTAATGGCCAGTCTAGCAATCTTCAGTATCAACACGAGTTCGAATTTAGCACTAGGTCACTGTTTCTCTACTTAGTATGTATAAAGTTCAATTAGTTTCCTGGATATTGTTATATTTTTATTTCATAATCCTTTGTGTCGGGTCTAGAACCCAATTTTCCCCTGTTTATCAGATGATTTGAATCTATCACCAATTCAGATCTATCCACTGCGTAAGGAAATATCCTATGAAATAAAAAAACTTCAACATGCTTAATATCAGCATCACCACCACACAATATGCTGGTTCCTCAGCATCTCCAACAGCCATTATTCAGGAACAAAATCTAGAAGAAAGAAATTAATTTGGCCAGTTGCAGGAGGAGATGTGGGCGAGTAGTTTGAAACTGGAAATAAAGGGAATTAAGGGGCTAGGGGAATAACAGAGAAAAAAAGAAAATGCTGAAAGATAATGGCCAGATAAGGAACATATCACCTCAGAGAAACAGCAGAATAGAAGAAAAAATTCAACAACAATCAGTCAGAAAATATCTAAGACTTTGGGGAAAGAAAACTGACAGTACATGAACAAAATTATTTGTGTGAGAAGGAGCAAAGAAAAAAAAAAGGCTCAGGGTTGTCTATGGAATAGATAGGAGAGACATCTTCACTANTTTATTGTCCATCTCTTGATATCTACTAGTCAGATATTAAAAGGACAAAGGACACCCATCCACACCCATTTGATAACTTCTTTTGTGATCTGAAAGACATCACACCTCCTCAAGCATTAATAATGGGAAAAAAAAAACAAAAAAAAAAAAAAAAAAAAAAAAAAAAAAAAAAAAGTCAGAAGGTAAAATTCTGTATTGGACATAAGAAAGAGCAGGTTATGCTGAGTGTCTGAGAGGGTGGGCCTGAACTTTTACCACAGCTCTAAAGAATCAGAAGAAGCTGCATTACTCCTAAAGCTGTAGCTCCCATTTCCTTGTAGGCTGTCAGCAAAAAGCAGGCAATAAAGGTTCTTTATTAAACTTCCTACTGTTTTCGCAAAACAACAGACCTACATCAATTAAAGTATGAAGAGGAAAATAAAGACTATGTCTGAGAAATATCCTGAGGGGCAGAAAATCCTAATCCTCTTTGAGGAATGGAAGCCCTGTTGGTTTTGACTTCCAGAACAATTCTGGACAAAATACTTGAAAATGCACAATAAAGAACATTTGTGCAGTGCCAGGAAATTAACTCAATGATCTAATAGGTGTCTTTCCCCTCTAGCTTCTATCATTCTGGTTGAAATTGCTCTTTAAATTTAGAGAGTTAAAATTAAATAAAGACAAGCTATCGCACCAGTATAAGCCTTGCCTTTAAAAAAATCTATTAAATGCATTCATCTGTGTTACAGCTCTCTCTGTGGGCCAAAGTCTTCCTTCACTTGTATTAGTGTAGTGCTGTTGAAATCAGCATGAGAAATCTGGGTAATTGTTTATTCCCATTCAGGAGATGTAGCTTGTTTGGTAGTCAACTATCCTAATTGTTTTAAATTCCAAAAACATCTGAAGGCTTATTGTTGAATATTCTGTATTTGGGTGCCTAGTAACATAAAATAATGCAGCTTAAAATTTGTTTTAAATCTGTGTGGGCCAAACACTGCTTTCAAATCCAGTGGCATAAAATGACAACATAATTTACTTTGAGCTGTCATTGATACTTAATGGCAAAAGCCATGAAAGACAGGAGTAACCAGAGTCCCCCTAAAAAAGCCCAGACATCATTACCTCTGTGATGTCTCTCTAATCCCTAAGAATGCCATTAGAGCAACGGCTGTTTTTTTAAATGGCTCTGTCAGCTGATCTCACCCCTGAGTTTCATTTAATGGGTGTCTTTCTCACGGAATAAGTAAGGTTGGAAGAGACCTTTGGAGATAGGCTGGTCCAACTTCCCTTCTCAAGCAGGACTACTTAAAGCCAATTGACCAAAAGCAATTTTGATATATCCCCAAGGAGGAAGACTCTACAACCCCCCTGGGAAACCAGTGCTGGTACTCACAGTTCAAAAACAACAGTGTTTCCTGAAGTTCAGATGGAGCCTACTATGTTTTCTCTTTGTGCCCATTTTTCCTTGTGTTCTGAATGTGAGCCTAACAGAAGACCCTTGCTCCATCCTCTTTGCATCTTCCATTCAGGTGTACACTGATGAGATGCTACCCTGAGCCTTCTCTCTTCCAGGCTAAACAGTACCAGCTCCCTCAGCCTTTGCCCATAGGAGAGATGCTCCAGGCCCCATAACCACCCATCCTTTGCTGGATTCTGTACAGTGTGTCCATGTGTCACTTGTGCTGAGAAACAGCAAATCGTTCTCATTTATAGTTATTGTCTCATCTATGTTAACAGGCTAAACGTACATGGACTACACGCATAGCAGTTACAGTTTTGTGAATCTTCTGACAAGTTCAAATGAGTTTAGATAAGGACTCTTTTCTAAATAAATAAGGCTTTGATTCTCTGAGTAAACTGAAAAATGAGCCCTGTTATCCCTTTTTTAATCTATACAGAATATTTCTTTTTAGAGCTTAAATTTGTTGTCACAAGCTTCCTGGTTTCCTTTATTATTTGTATAATTTTTAAAGATATGATTGAAAAAAAGCTTATTAAATAATCAATTAGAACGGATAAAAGCGTTTTATTCCTTGGCATGCAACTGCAGTGATGTCAATTATGTCCCAGAGAGGGGAATATTATCAACCATAAAACTGTAAGTGACCTCTGCATCCCACTCATGAACTAAGCAACAATAAGAATGTTAGACAAAAAAACCTCTTTGGCAGAAGATTAAACCATTTTAGCTAGCAGCATGGTTACTCAGTTTGGAGACCATTTCTAGTGCAGGACTGACTATTGTCAATTTCTAATGCATTCACAATGATTAGAATATATAATAACAGTCACAGCAAGACTTCTTTAATAATTATTTTAGTGGTAGGGAAATAGAGTTCTTTTTGTGGTGAGCAAGAAACCCTTAAAAGAAGTCCACATCTCAATCCAGTATGATTTTAGTCAAATATCTAATCATAAATACATAAGTGACCTCATTGTACTAAATAAAAAGTCTGTAGAAAATATTATAAAATTAGAAAAGCTCTGGCTAATTATATGTACCCACAAATCAACTCAAACCATACCATCTTTATCTTTACCAGTGTAAAGAATAACTGGTTATATATAAAATGGTATGGTAAGATCCTGGCACCAAATCATGCTTTCTTCTTTAACAGTCATAGGGACATGGTATTCCTTCCCTTCTTTCATTCAGGCACTAGCAATTTGTCTGTCAGCATGTGCTGATACAAGGCCTGGTCCTAGAGGAACAGATTAACATACTTTTTTGCCTGAGCCCTTAAATACATGGCTTCCCATTAGGACAAAAAATTTGTCATGTTTATTTAAAAGTACTGTAACTTTCACTGTAAAACTGATTCTTTTTTTCTCTGCTTGGCAGTAAGTCTGCAGCTACAGGTAAGTGGAACACTGTCCTGTCTAACAAGTGATCTTCCACGTCCACAAATAGACTGCTGTGCCTCTTCCAGCCATAATTCACCTCCTATCACAACAGTGGGCACTGGGTACAGAGTTAACATTAGCTGTAACATAAACATATTAAGATTGATTTTGTAATGTGCAGACCACAGAATGACTGGATTTGCATGTGTGCAGAGAGAAAAAATGCTAAACATGAAGCTTTTATGCAAACCTATACAAACCTATCCCAAACACTGCTCTCCTTCTCTCAACCAGACACGATTTCTCTGTGGAAACACACAAGTGTGAGGCAACTATTGCTAGTTTCAAATTCCACACTTTTCTGTAGGAAAGAAATTTCTGTGATGTAAAGGACTTGTCTACCCTACAGGACTGAGTATCATGAACGATCTGTCTGAGTCTGGACCACACAGGGAAGCCATATGCCTTGGAGGAACTCAAGACCTTCCTTTGAGGCCATCAAGTAATCAGGGAAGGGAGACAAAGGCAAAAATAGCAATAAAGGTGTGCTTATGATTAAATTGCTGATTCAGTGTTCAGCCTTTAATGGAGTCAAATATTTCTGGAATTCTTTTCTTGCTTTACTCACATTTTAGTCATTCTGTATCTCAGCCTTGTTTTCATACAGTTTGAAAATCATGAAATAATCTACTATATCATCCACCTTCTAAAAAATGAAATTACCAGAAATGATGATGAGCTCTCATGTCTCTTTTTCATGAGACATGAAAAATCTATAGCAAAACAGTCCAGTTAATCAATACTGCAAAAGGGAGGTATATCAGGATGCTTTTTTTCATGCTACTGCATTAGTAGAATGATGAAAATAAAATTAAAATGAACCTATTACTATGATCATTGGAGGTCCAGGACAACATTCAACAACTAATCTCACTGGATTAACAGGATATCCAAAATATATTTTTTGGTTTTGTATGAGCTTCTCTCCTCAGCGTTATCATGGCACAGTTAATTTTCAGTGGGATTTTGAATTTAATGAGGTTCTTTAAATGGAAGCCTATTAACATTCACATTTGGGAATTAAAAGGGCATCGTAGTCTATATGAGCAAATGAATTTTTTCCCTTTGGAAACTATTAGACAACCTGTGTATGCCTTCTATTGGTGATCATTATGCCTGTACTATAAGAGGTTCAGAAAATTTGGTGTTTCTGCAAACAAGACTTGCCACACCTTATGGGGATTTATCTCCTCACTTTTTCTTCTTTGACCACAAGGAGCTGCTGTGCCTCCAATCCAGTGTCTGTAGCTTTACCATTTAAACTGGTGGGATTCCAACAACAACAAAAGTACTAGATATGTGAGTGGATGTATATGATAAAGAACATTCATGCATATGATATGAGAGGTTTAAGACAAGCTTACCAGATAAAACACAATCTGCCTTGGTTATTCATTATCATGACCGTTTTAACAAGATAAGAATATTTAGCTTCTACACATTGGAAATCAGAAGTGACCATCATTATTTGTAAAGGGTCTTCTAAATTTCTTTCCCATGCCTTCATTTACATTCAGCTCTCTGAGCTTGGGAATGACCAGAAAAATCCCCACTGAGGACAACTGTGCAGGTACAAGTGTGTATTGTAAACTCTTTAATGAATTGACTGAACTTATTTTTTCAATTTAAAAAACCCGCAAACCCCAATATTTTGCTCATGCTTGTTCAAAAAAAGAATTTTAAAGCATGAAGCTAACAGAAAAATTCTTGTAATTTTGTGAAAAAAAGTACAGGCAGGGTGTTGGGACTTTCTAGTTTTTTGTACCTGACAGTTGTGCAGTCTGCCACAGTTGCTGTATGCCAGTCCCCATGATCTTGGGCAGAGCTGCAGAAGCTCCTGCTGAGGGCAAATACACAAGCACAATGTACATCCTGCTTGAACACGTTACTCTTGTTTTGATTACACTGGCATAGACTCACAGAATTTTTAAGGTTGGAGAAGACATTTAAGATCATCAAGTCCAATCATCAATCAAGCACCACTACCACACTCACCACTATACCATTTCTTCAAGTGCCATACCCACATGTTTTTTTTTTTTTAATTTCTAGAGATGGTGACTCCACCATTTCCCTGGGCAGCATATTCCAATGCCTTACAACCCTATCCAACCCCTATCCTTCTACAACCCAAAATTTCTCCATGAAGAAATTTTACTAAATATCGAATCTAAACATCCCCTTGTACAACTTGAGGCCATTTCTTCTTGTCCTGTAACTTGTTAGCTGGTAGAACAGGCTGACCTCCACCTGGCTACACCCTCCTTTTAGGTAGTTGCAGAGAGTGATAAGGTCTCCCCTGAGCCTTCATTTCTTCAGGCTAAATAACTAGCTCCCCCATCCATTCCTCATAAGAATTTGAAAAATAATTTCCCAATGGGAAGAAAGCTAATAGAAAAAGAGGTACAGCTGGATAAACAAAAGAAGCAGCAAGATCTGGGAATAGAACTGGAGAATAGATTGTATTGGCATCTGGAATGGACTGGAACTGGAAATGATTGTCTGTTCATCAGAGAGGTATGACTGATTTCTCTGGAGTTGCTGCCTACAGTTCTGGTTAGTGGTTCTTTACTGTACACATCAAGGTCCTGCAGGCTTAAGTGACAGAATCACAGAATATTCTGAGTTGGAAGGGACCCAGAAGGATCAGCAAGCCCAACTCTTAAATGATAGACCCATAGAGGTATTGAACACACAACCTTGGTGTTTCAGGCTCAAACAGGGAATGGCCCCACATTTCAGTGTGGGTGAAACCATAGCCAAAGTCCTTAAGAATGAAATAAATGTTAAATTCAAATATATAGCTGGATATGAGGAGGAAAAATTAGAGATAATGGAGTGTGTTAACTTTCTGAAAAATCCCAAACCATATGAGAATCTGGGAGCAAAAATTCTAAAGCAGGCAATTCTGATAGGTCTTCTAGGTACTGGGGAAACACTTCTAGCTAAAGCTACAACTTGAGAAGCTAATGTACCATTTTATCACAATCAAGGGCTCAGAGTTTTACAGTTATTTGTTGATGTGGGTCCAGTTCAAATTAGAGACTTATTTCCCCTTTCTTGGAAAAATGCCTTATGCATTCTCTCCATTGATGAAATAGATGCAGTAGGAAGGAAGAGAAGGGACAAATTTGAAGGACAAAGAGAGGAGTCCATCAGTTGTTAGCAAAAAGATGTGTTTAATACAACCACAAATGTAGCAATTTTGGCAGGTACTAACAGGCTAGGTATATTTGAGGCCAGAACACTTTGACAAGCAAATTTAAAATTAATTCCCAGATATAGAAAGAAGTGCATCTATTTTCAAAGTTCACCTTAGGCCTCTGAAATTAGACATTTTTCTGAGTAAATATAACCTAGCAAGAAAATCCACACCCCTAACACTTGGCTTTTCTGGTGCTCATACTGCCATGTAAATATCGGGGTAAGCAATTACATTGCAATTAGAAGTGAAAGAAAATGAGATACTAATGTTTTAATAATGGTTAGAAATTTCTGGTGAGGGAATTCTCTTATAGACCCAAAGCAAGAACTTTTTATGCTCTAACAGATTCTTTTTCCTTCCTAAGAATTTTCTTTGTAGTTAGACTGTACATTTTTGTTTAGATATGGCTAATGTATTGTTTGTGTGTTTGGGGGTTAAAATGAGAGGGTTTTTTGTTGTTCTGGGAAGTTATGTGTTCAGCTTTTCAAAATCCCTTCAGTAATTTTGGCTAAGGAAACAATGGTTGTATATAGGAATAATACAGCTTTCCCTTCTTTCCTCAGATTTTTACTGCTCAATACCAATGACTTGTCACAATATCTTGCATAATCTTTGCATACAACCTTAGAGAGTCATAGCATCACAGAATGGTTACGGTTGAAAGGGGCCTTAAAGACCATCTAGTTCCAACTCTTCTAACATGGTGTCTTGGTTTGAAAGACAAGTATCTGCCAAAAGGGACAAGGGCCTCTTTTTTTTTTGAAAGGAGAGTATAAACTCCCCCTTCCCTTTACTACGATTTTTGGAATTAAAGAGCTCTCAGGCAAAGATATGGGGGTAGGAATAACAGTTCTTTACTGATATACATATATATATATATATAACGAGAAACAAAAACACAACAATAACTGCAAGATCAACAGCAACAGAGCAGAAAACCCAGTAAACAGTTCTGGTTGTGGACACCTTTCCTCTGTGGTGCGATTACCCCTCTGATGCTGCCTGCCAGCTCTCGGTGATCCCACGTGGCTGGAGGGGCGCTGCGGGGAATGGCGTCTGTGTCCCAAAATGGGAAAGGGCAGAGGGGAGAAGCTGCTCACAGGTCCCAGGGCAGGGTCAGTCCTGATGCTCCAAAAGGATATGCTGAGGTCGGTAGGAGATGCAGGAGAGAGTCTGACCAGGGAGGTTTTGGGATCCCACAGCCAAGGAAGGCAGCTCCCGGCGTCAGCGTGGCAGAGCGGAGTTTCTAGCAATCGTCCTGCTCTGAGCCAGATGAGCGAGAGAGAGACAGAGCGCAGGCCCTTACCTCAGCTCTTCTTTTCTGGTGTTGCCCCTCTCCTCCCCACTTCAAGAGAAAACTGTTAACTGAGCTTATGGGTGTAGACCCAAATACTTAGCATAACAATGGGAAAAAATCTACAGAAAGAAAAAGGGAAAATTCAACCCTCAACACATGGGCAGGAACCTTTCTCTCATTTAAAAATATCATATATGTTCATCAGTCCAGAAAGCATTACTGGGTAAAAAGTGGCAGAAAAGGCTATATAAACAATTCAAGGAATAAACATAGAAAAGGCAGAACACATAGAGAATGAGAGGAAGGTTGGCATGGGAAAAGGGGAAAAAGAAAAATGAACACTACTTGGGCTAAATATTTAAGGAAGGTCTGAAGTGAAATAATCAGGATGTCAGCACACCAGCCACAGTTTTCTGCCTTCCAAAGCTCAGTTTAGAGTCAATTCCATGATCTCTAAACTCTTTGTAACATTCCTCCCTGTGGACTGTACCCTGTCTTTCTGAGGACAGCTGTTTGGTTTTTTTTCCGTAATCCATACCACTTTCTCTCCACCTTATTTAGTCTGACAGGTTTATCTTTTCAGTGATCCAGTTTTTCTTTTCTCTCTCTCCTAGCTTTATGCTTTGACTCTAATAGCTTCCCTTTTTGGTATGTGGCAGTCAAACACACTTCTGCTCTCTCTAAGAGGACTCGTCATATTAATTTAAGCTGTACTTTGACAAACACATAAATACAGGTTTAATTTTAGGTTTGAACTTAAATGAGATAAAACACATCTAATGAAGCAGGACCTCGGTTTCAGAATTCTAATCTCATGTTCTCATGTTCTTTCAAGCTGTATTTATAAGTTATTAATCATGCTGAAATTTTTATTTGCACACAAAAGCAATAGTTCTGTAAAATGTAATGAGTTGAAAATTGTCAGTCTTTGGCAAAATGCTGCTCTGTTTAAAAATGGCTGTGTGTTATTTCTCTGTGTGTGTATGTGCTCACTGTCTAAGTGCAAATTGTTACACTGCATTGGGCATTACAATTTATGCTCTTATCAAAAAGAAACCAAAAGAATCCTGAATATATTTACATAGCAAAATATTTATTGAACCTTTCCTTGCACTATCACCACCATCCAATGTTTCCATTAAGAAAAGCGGACAATGGAAGTTGAAAGATAATTTTAGCAGTAGTTCACATTGTGTGGTACTTCTGTTCCCATTATGCAGTGTATACACATTTCTTAATATGTTTTCAGATGCCTTCTTTCCCACTTCAAGCCTTTTACTATCAAAATTCATCCATGAACTTATGTAATTAAATAATGAGGGGTACTGGTCCAGAGTTTGAGCATCATTCCATTGTTTTGAATCCATTATTTTCAGTAGGACTGTGTGTATTTATAGCAGTGTAAGGAAATTTTGGTAAGGTGTTTCCTAAGAGGAACAGCTATTTTTATTCTCTTCTGAAATGAGGTTTTTGCTCATATCTTTAACAGTAAGGTTGAGCCTCAAGAACAAGAAGTAAGTACAAGAAGAAAGTGTTAGAATTCTAAATCACTAATGATTCAATCAATATATTAGAATTATAAAATTATAGCCTTCTCTGAATTTGAGTATTACAGCCTTTCTTTTTCCACTTCAGCAAAACACCTGACTTAAAAGAAACTATCACAATGCGGTGAATTCAACTTGTGTGTAGCATCTTTTCAGGCATGGAATCTACAGACACTCTCAGGAAAAAGAAAATCAAAGCTTTTGCATTTTTTCATTAAACTAGTTAACCTATTTACCATGCCCATTTCTAAGAGAAAATGTATTTCTAAAGCATGTAACATTTTGTTCACTCTACCACATAGAACACATTTTGCATATGGAGCTGTTTGTTACTAGCCTTTGGTAGGTTAGGTTCTAGTTACGGAGCAGAAATTCATGTCATATATTAGTGCAAATAATGCAAGAAATTTACTTCATACATCCATTCCCTGTCACTTGCCCCAGCTCTGACTCCTCCAAAGATGGAAAAAGCCACTTCAGGATTCTTTTTGAAGAACCTGTGCAGTAATCTATTGAAGATATATATAATGTGTGTGAGAAAATGATAATCACAGGGGTTTTTTTTAATATTTTATTAAGTAGAAAAGATAAACTAGTAGCAGTAAATCTTTAGAAGACGAACCCTCCCATTATATCTTAACTTGACTAAGGAATGTAATACTGGGAGATATTTTTTGCAGTTTGTACACTATAGCTTTCTAGGCTTTTAAAATATTCACAAATTAAAACATGTATTTATTTTGCCACTTTTACATAGTGAATAAGCATATGAATTATATAACACAGCATGCATCAAAAAATGTTAAAGAACCCAAATGAAAACAATACAAATTGAGTCACAAAAATATCTAACCATAAATATTAGTCTTGTTATAATCACAGAATAAAACTTACTATTAGGCTTAAGGGGAGGAGGGAAGTGCAAAACAAAAAACAACACAACAAAACAAATTTTGGATTCCTCTAAACTGTTCTTTCTTCTAGCTTATCCTATCCATGCTGAATATTTTGAATAGTATAAATGTAATTCTGTTATTACATCAATGATTTTTGAGGTACCTGGAAGCTAGCATAATACAATTTAGTCAGGCTTTTTATATGCTCCATGCATGAAAATCTTTTATAGTTTTCACCAATAAAAAGGGAGAAAACCATATATATAATTCAATTTCAAGATGTAAAGAAAAATGCTAAAATCTCAGAAAAAGTTTTGAATCAAATTAATAAAAAAGCTCCTCATAAAATCATAAATGTGAAAAATTCTAAACTATAAACTGTATTTATAAATGTATTACACGTGTATAAATCTGTGTGATGCAATACATGTGCAGTACATGTGCAAATCAATATATTTTAAATATAAATCATGTACATACAATGTATTCTATTTCCTCTAAATCCTGGAATTAAAAAATAATAAAATGTCAAATCAAATGCAGTCCAGTGGAAAAAACTTCAAAAAAACATAAATACTTAAGGAAGATTATAAATTACAGTAATTCCACAGAAACAATTTCAGCTTTGAAAACATCAACATCTAAAACAGTGTGAAAAATTAAAACATGAATGGTAGCAGAAATTTCAATGTCAGATATTTCTCTTTAGTTGACGTCACTCAGAATAACTCATAAACAGGACAGCAAAATAGATTTAACAGATCTCTTCTACTAATCCAGTTTCCAAACATATTTTACTGTATGATATGTATTAATACTAGAATATAACAGATGGTATGGGTCTGAATTCAAGGAAACAATCCACTGTAGCATTCTGGCATACTTATAAAACTCATCAATAGAATCAAATGTGGAGAAGAAAATAAGCAAGAACTTTTTTACAAACAAGATTTCTGCAGTGGAATTATATACTTAATTCATATTTTCATCGTATTTAATTTAGTGAATAATCAGACAAGTACATAGTAAATATTAATACCTTTTCCATCATGTTGGGGCAAAACTTTAAAACTTCAAAACTCAGACACTTTTTTACTCTTGATTAAAAATGTGACAATTATTACATTGACATTTAACAAACTATGGGACTAACACTGCAAGATAACATTTGTACCAATTTCCCATATTAATTTCTAAACTCAAATCTCATTATAAAAACTTAGTGTACTAAACCCAAAGAACAATACACAGAAGAAGTAGTTGATTTTTACACTGCTGTACTGCTGGAAGTTAAAAGCACAAAAAAGCTCCAAGCAAGCAAAAGATTTTTTGGTGCCCTGGTTTTGTCCATGCCTCCCAAAACACACTCTATGCATTGTTAAATATATCTACATCTGGGTTTTTGGGGTTTTTTTAGCCGAAATATATGGTGTTTTGAACGAAAACTACCCAAGATATTCTCATTACTCTAACTTAATAAATAAACACATGATGACAACATAAAATATTTACTGCTAATTCTTAACTTGAAAACAAAATGTTTTTAAATACTCACTAATTGCAAATACTACACATTCACCTACAGGAGTTTCTCTTGACTCTATTTCCTAGGTTAACTCTTCTCTGCTAATGATAAGAGCAGACTAATGAAGGATCTGTTAGAGAAAATTCTCATGAGAAGGAATTAACAGAAATGTTTCTGATAATGGAATCTCCAGCTATACTTCTCCCTTTTTTTTTAAACAAAGCATATAATAGGATTTTTATTCAGAATACAGGGGAAACTTCTGAACTCAGTAGCTTTGGGTCAATATACGCAGCATTATAACTTGGAATATTCCCTTCACTGTAGCAATAGTACATAAACCATACTGTGTGTATATCTCATTGTGACAAAAAACACCTAGAACAATGAACCTGGTTTGTATGTTTTCCCCATTTCATAACTAAAATAGCTCCATCAGGATTAACAATGCATGGCCAAGAACTCCAAAAAGCAATAAATGAAGAAGCTATTAGTCAAGGCTGCTAACAACGAAGGCAATTTAGAAAACACATACACTCTTACAGTTTAGTATTTTGGATTTGTTTGGTTTTGTTGTTTTGATTTTGCCTTTTTTTTTTTTTAATATTAAATGAAATATCAGGGACCTTGCCATACTATAAAAAAAGTCTGTGGGGAACATCAATTTTCACTTAATTTTTCCTAAAAACTATTCCAAGCTAGCCACAGACTTCAATAGCCTTCACCTGACATCTGATATTGCCAGTCAACTAAGGATTACCTTCACTAGGGGTTTATTAATTTCTGTCAGTCCCGGTAGTTTCAATTGAATTTTTCAGTATATTCTTAAGAACTGAAAAACCTCCAAACCTCACCACTCCTAAAACAGCCACACTGAGAGCTCCATTGTGACAGAAATCTTTGTCAAGCTCTCTGGAAAAATAAGTTACAGGGATAATATCACCTTCTTTCAGTCTTAAGAACATTGTGAACTCTTGCACTAACACCCCAAGCATGAAAACATCAGCATTTAGCAACAGATTAGAACAGTCGGAATACAAGGCAATCACTATTGCACAGTGATTTCCCTAACGTCTAATAACCTTTATAATTTCACTAACATAAGAAAGTAAAACTATGGAAAATTTCATTTCACTTAATTTTGTACTAGGAAGGGGGCAGAAGTGACCTTTGGCAGAAATGGTAGAAATGCAAGTACCTGCAGTGATCATTCTGACAAGAAACACAAGCTAATAAGTAGGAAAAACTCACTCCAAATACATATCTTCAAAAATGTGACCTAAGGGCTTGTTTTCACTGATTCCCTTCCTATGTTAAAAAAAAAAAAAACAAAAAACAAAAAACAAAAA
>VZTT01028149.1:6760-20301 GCA_013400855.1 Buphagus erythrorhynchus | reverse complement strand
TGTCTTTTAAAAAAATTGGAACTGACACTCTTAATTTGATAGCTTTAGTAGGTTTATCATTAAATTCATTGATGCATCCACCTTTGTGGACCTTCAAAATATTGCAAGTCAGAATCCACTTTGCTTTATTTGTATTGGTTTACAAGGAAAGTCTGGATTAAACTGATCTTTCACTTTTCTGCATTCATAGGAAGGTAGAAAAGTGATGATTTTGATAAATGAGCCACTGCCAACATTCTATTATTCAATCCCTCTTATCCATCCCCAAATGCATCTTCTACAGCAAAAAAAACCCTCATTACTAAAATTGTAAATCAACTTTGGCCAAAACAAAGTTAACTTCTTCTGGAACATAACAACAATGAAGAAAACAAGACATTTTTGGGCATTGGAAATTTAATCTTCATCTACCTACATTTGCAGTCCTTCTGGTTTTTGGCAAGTTCAAAGCCAGGTCTACATTCACAGGCAACCCCACCTTTGGGTGTCTCCCGGCAGATGTGTGCACACCCATGATCTTTGTTCATACAGTTCATACCCTCTGTGGAAAAGGAAAGAAAAATAGAAAATATTAGTATTAAAATAAAATTACGAAATAATTATGCGTATCCAGTCCTCCAATAATTGTATCTGTAACT
This sequence comes from Buphagus erythrorhynchus, assembly GCA_013400855.1. Lineage (NCBI taxonomy): Eukaryota > Metazoa > Chordata > Aves > Passeriformes > Sturnidae > Buphagus > Buphagus erythrorhynchus. The sequence goes on along the minus strand of VZTT01028149.1, from coordinate 19,663 downwards.
TTTATTTTTCATCTGGACCGTGTCCCACAAGACAAAAGAAGAGAGCTGAAAAGAGATATGCAGTCAACAAAACAGTGTAATAAAAGACAAACGTGCTCTGGGGCAAATATGAGCACTACTGCGTGTCTCTGTTTCATGTAGAAACTTGGGATTTTTCTATTCTGTATCTATATTCTAATCTTTCATGAAAATATCATGATTTAAAGGATAGTCCAGGAAGTTGTCTGTCCCACAGAGCTGAATAAGTTATCTCACTGTTATTTTTTTCTTGTATAAATTGAGTGGCTGTTACTGTCTGGTGCATTTTTATATGCCTGTTAATGTGCTTTATATTTTCTAACACACAAAATCTGCCAAATAATATAACCAAGCATTGTTACTTGGATCTGTTTCTTTGCTATTTGTTTTACATCTCAATTCTCTGTCATCTGCCATAAACACAGCACATCTCCAACAAACCTACTACCACTTTTCTCTTTTACTCTATTAAACAAAATACACCAGCTGCTCAATAAACATCCAAGTGCCATGGGTGGATTCCTGCTAATGTTTATGCCAAGGAAAAGTATCAACCAGCTTTCTTTTAATCATCATAGAGACAAATTTAGCTTTCTAAACCATGCCAGTGATTTAGACACTGAATGCACCTTATACTCTTAGAGCCTTTCATTACCGTGTTAATTCAAATCCCACATATTCACAGAAATCTTGAACTCAGTTCTTATGGGTCAGCATCTAACATTCCTTGTGTGAACGAAGGCTAGCTAGATTTGCATTACAAAGCCTTCCCAGACTTCCCTTTGGATATCTGACCTGTAAAGGAGAGACAAATTCTCTCAGAATACATTGGCAGAGAATTCACATTGTAACTCAGCTTGCTACGCTGAAAACTGCATGTGCTGCCCAAAACACTGCTGTAAGTGACATCAGGGTGGACTCTGCAACTCATTTGGCACTTTGCAATGTGTCTGCTCCTACCTATTCGAGGCTAATTTCTCAAAACTACTCCAGTGCAAAATGTTCAACTTAAACCTACAGCGCCAGTGTATCGCACGTAAATGTTTTTTGTGTCTAGAGTTTTGAGGAGGAAACGCTACAGAAAGTCAGCCAGAGATTGCCTCGGGGTGACAGAAGTTAACAGCTTCAAGAAGTTATTCACACTGTTTAGCTTTACCTCTGAGAGGTATGTATTAGCAGAGTAATGAAAAACACACATCTCTGGTCTGATTGGGTATTTTTGTTCACCTCTCCTACAAAACACACCAGGGTCTTAAACCTCACCACCTATGAAAACCAATATTATAGACAACAGATGTATTTATTTCTTCTAAATTCCCCTCTGTGCTGTCCTTGAGCCGAAAAACTTGCCAAAACAAAGTAAGTTGCTATAACCAAGTAAGTTATTCTTTGTAAACTGCAGCCTGGACAACAGATGCTGCTGTGAGATACAAAACACACTAGATGCTATAATACACCATCCTACACATCAAAGCGAGGTATGAACGCTTTGTTGGGCTGAACAGATACAAGAAACCTGGGAATGGCCTTATTGAAGGGTTGGAGGCATTTTATAATCTCTTTCTCTCCACTTCTCCCAACAAAGGATTTCAGACACAATGTGTTTGACAAACTGCATTCCTGTGCACTGCGCTCTGCTCCGAAAGGGATCTGGGAAAGATAACACATGGCTGATTGAGTCCCACTGCCCAGGCTCTGAGAAGAGAGGAATTATAGAGATGAAAGCAGATATTTAATGGCCCACAAGTGTAATCAAGCAAGTGATTTTTCAGTGTTTACTTGCAGATACTGAATATCTGCCTTTATGGGAAGACAGAGACTGTGCACAGCTAAAAGTATTGGGAGAAAACGAAGATGAAAATCATTACATTTAGAAACNAGAAAATATAAGGTTTTTTCTGGTGAAATGAAAGACCATTATTTTTCAGTCAAGAGCAGGAGCTCATGCACAACAAAAATCCTCAGTTTTATTTCAGTATTTTTCAAAATCCTTAAAAATTAAATTACAAAAATATTCTTAAACAAAACCTTTTTAGCCTGAAAAAATTAGTGAAATAACAATGCAAATGAATATTTTACCTTGCTAAAGATGCAATCTAACCCAAAACTGTGTTAATTTTCAAGTAATTTTAATAATTCAAAATTATAATTTCTCAGATTAATATTTAAATTTAGATTTTTCAGATTCAGTATTTATCCAGATGTCTTTTGTGTCAATCTACATACACAAATAATTTATGAATCACTGTTGATAAAGTTTACTTTTTTGCAAGTTGACTATTCAGGCAATACTGAATTTGCAATGATACAGCACATAAGTAACACTAAAAATACAACAATATACTAAGTATTTTTCTAGTACTAATCTTAGATTCTATACAAATACATATAAATAGGAGAGAAAAATACTCCTAAAATGACTTTGTTCAGAATTCTCTTGAGCAGCATGTAGTCCAAACTTTAAAATCAACTAGAAATACATAAACTGCCTCCAGTATTTTCCTGTGTGGAAGAAGGTGCACTGGTGGTAGTGAAGAACTGCTCTGATGAGTTCACACTGCTGCCACAGGAGCAGTAAGATGTTTGAGTTATCATTTCTCCTTGCTACTGCCCCCTGAGCAAGAAAGCTTTGCAATATTTTATTTAATGTTTAGCAGTCACCTAATGCACACATGCTTTTTCCATAAGGGGCACAGAGTGTGAATAACAGCATGGGAAAACTTTCCCTAATGCTGAAGGGGGATTTAAGCCTCTCAGTGCCTGCCTTGCTGCTCAGCCCCAGGACAAGGGGAAGGTGGGCAGTGTGCTCCAGCCCCACTGCCACAATCAAGGCCAAACTTTCTTTATTTGCAGAAAGGGGTGGAAAACTACTCACTCAAATAGTAATAAAAAAAACCATTATAATGGAAAAATTTCATGGGATTCTGCTGCTCATTTATGTTTGAAGTTTGCCTCTTTATCACCATCAGCCCCAACTCAGCAGATGGGTCCTGGCACCAAGAAGTGCCCTGTGCTTTTTATAGTGCATGAGCTGACTAATGCAGTGCAGAAACAGGACAGAGAGGGAGAACCCCATGGGACTATTTGAGGCCTCTCCCAAGTCAATACAGAATTATGCCCACTGCAGTTTTGCCTCAGTGTGTTACACAGCCTGGGCAAAGTACCAGACAATGGATCTTCCATCCAAGCCCTCACCAGAAGGTATTTACAGAACTATTTACAGAACTTGCCACCCCCCTCTCTCTCCCCCATTGTGTGCACTTCTGCCTCACTCTGGTTTGGAATACAAGGAGCTGTTCCCAGCTTGTCTTGATTTTTGCAGTGCTTGGTGTGTTCCAGCTTCTAGAACTGATGGGACTATGGGTCAAGTGAAAAACCATGGTTCCCAAATGAAGGGAAAGACTAAGTGTTGGTAAGAGAGAAATCTGTACACACACAAACAAACAAAAAATCCTTACTTTATCAGCATGACACTAAAATGTCCAGTGTTGAAATGTTCTAGGTTTTACATATTAACTGCTAATAAAAGCAGTGTCTTAATCCCAAATGCTGGTACTTTAGGTGATCTCTAAATCCAGCACAAGAATGGGTGCATGTCTCTTCAGCAGTGCTGGCAGACAGTCAAATAAACTTCTGAAACACAGACACATTCTCAGCAAATTCACCTTACAGCAAAACAAAATCCAATGGAAAATATAAACAGGAAGGGAAGTGTCACTTAAGAAAGGAAAATATTGATCTAATTAAACTAAATCCTCTCTCAGCATTTTAGATATGACTTAAGAAACTCTCTTCTATTGCCTTCCTGGATTTTTTCTATGTTACAAAAGATTGTTCATGGCAGAGTGACAGCCACTGTTGTGTATACCCACAATCCACACTCATTTTTGTTGCTGGCCTAGGAGAGATTTGGATGTGAGTCTACTACATTAATCCAGTCTGCCATCTAGTTATCACAAATCTCTTAATAGTGCTGCTCTGCAAAATGTTCAGTCTGATATAATGGCCTCTCCATTGTATTATGCTCTAAAAATGTTTTCAGCTCAATGGCCCTGAAAGTGCTTAAATCAGGCTGACTGTGACAACTAAAGCATGGATCAGCCTTTATTTCTCATTAACACTGTCTGTTCTCATCTTAATTAAGACTTTTAGCAATTATTTCACTGTGTGGCTCATCATATATGCTTAGATTATCCTTTATGTTGCCATGATTTCACTTACTCTGTATTTATATTGCTGCTGTTTTTATAACTTTCAAATAAACATGCTGATTCCAAACAGGATCTGAAAAAGACTACTTTAAATTGCATCAACAACTTTCAGAATACTATCAGACTACATATGCTTGAATATGCTAAGAACATACAGGAAATCTTGAACTTAAGCCGTGCATACACACTGACATGCCCAGTAGCATCTGCATAATTTACACTCAATCTTGAAAACTACATAATCACATTCCCTTTTTTGTTGCTAAGTTAATTTTAACACAAGGTACACACAGTGAGATCTCTTACTAAGTTGCACCATATAGAAGATATATATTCAGCAGCAGAGAGAGGAAAGAATACAAGAGGAAACAAACATTCTCATTTTACTTGTTTTGCAAACTATAAACATCGTAGGAATTTCTTTTTTGTTTTCTTTTTAAAAATTGTGTAAGAAACTACAGTGCTACAATAAAACACACTGGTCAACGACCAGCCAGTTTAGAAAACTGACAAAGACAACTCCTCTCACAGAGTTCTTATTTTGTGAGGAATGCAAGCCAACCAAAAGACACCAAGTTTCTGATGGAGACAGGAACATGATGTTAGTGAAAATATGAGCTGTTCTAAGCCAAATGGCACATTATGCATGTAAGTTTTTGTCATATAGAAACAGACTTAACTTTTTGTCTGGCTTGTGGAAAGCAGCTCCCCATCTACACCTGGGAGTGTCCCTGCCTTTGCCTTCTAAATCCAGGATCTCGTGTGCATCTCAAGGGTGAGGAAAATCAGCATTTGGCTAAACAACCCAACTAGAGTCAACAAATACATATGGTCAGATCTTAGGATCATTAAAGCCAAAGGACTGTTTTCCAACAGGCTGGATCTGACCTTTATACTGCATAGTTGCATCAGATCTTCTGGACACTCCCTAATAAAAACCTGATTCTGGGATGTGAGGAATGTCTGGGTGAGCTCTGCTCCCCAGTGAGACAAGTAAGATGTTTTCATCTCAAAAGAGAACGTCCTTTCTTGAGGATCAAAACCCCCACCAAGATTTGCTCTCTTCAGCAGGAAAATGGAGGGTGGAACTAATTGACTGAGGCAGGAGCCCTTCCTCAGCTGATCACAATGCCACAGGTACAAAGCATCCATCTAGGAACAGACCTTTGGAGCTAAGTGAGAAACTCCACACTGGGCAGGCTGGAAGTGTAATCATCTATATAAACATCTAATGATTTTCATACAGTTAACTGAATGAACACAACATTTTCTTCCTGTCCTCATTCCTGAAATAAGTTACTTGGTTCTGCCTAAAATTTTAGGAAAAAATGGTTGTTTCAGTGACTACAACTCACCCCCAAGAGAGGTTGGAAAGAAAACAAATAAAGCAGGCAAACTGACCCAAGGAAACAAAATTCTACACTATTAAGTAGATTGTCTGGAGAAATCTTGGACATAGCACAAGAAAACAGCTGCTGGTATATTATAAAATAAACAAATTCAAGTTTGTTTAGCAATTACATGTCTTTTCAGTTTGGATCTGAAACGTGCTTAGGGCCAGCATCTTCAGAAGGCAGACTTGCAGTCTGATCTCTGACAAGATGCTCCTGCTCTGAGTGGCAGCCAGGAAACCACATGGAGAGGGTTTTTGTCTTGAGATTTAGAAATGGACATGTACCAGAAATATAATTTCATTCTTTCAGCAGTAAGAGCACAGATTTTCAGTTCTGCAAAGGTGCTGTGGTTTCAGGAGAATGACGAGAATGAATGGTCCAAGTTTAAGAAAGAAACCATAGAAGTAAGGAAAGAAAACAGATTCCAGAATTGCCAGAAAAAGTCATCAATTCCCATAGGACCAAGAAGAGAATAAAGACTGGCTGAAATCCATCCCATGCTGGTTGTGACCAACTTGTGACTGTATGATGGCTTTTTGGTGAACACATGAAAGAAGGTCTGCAATCTCAATTGCTTTCCACATAGCAGAACTACCAAGAGAAGCTGAGGCTTGCTGAAACTCCTACCAATAGTCTCTGTTACCTTTGCACAAATAGATATGGATTATCTAAAAAATAATAATTCTGCAAGATAGCCCAGAACCTGTGTGCCACTGCTGCTCTGGCAGAATCAGCTGTGAATCTCTGCCAGTATAGACTTGGCACCTGATGTTAAAGGGAAATAAATGGCAAGGGAAGAAAAAGGTAGGGACAAGAAAGGAAAGAGAAACAAAACACAGTCAGCATGACAACCTGCTTTTAACTTTGCTTCATCTTTTAATAGAAATTCCTTAAAGAGTAAAGCAAAACTAAAGAAAAGGGAGGTTTTCAGGGAGCTGCTGCCACATGATGTCCCTTGGCAGATGGAGGTGACCCTGAGGGGAGAAATGCAGGAGGCAGAGCAGAGAAATGCACTCTCTGCATCTGAGCCTTCACCACTGCTCTCCTACATCTTGGTGCCGTGGGGGGAGCAAAGAAACCTGGAGTAGTTTGGCTCTGCTGAGCACCAGGGCTGTGGCACTACAGCAGAGCCAGGAAAGGACAACACCACCACAGGCTCCCACACCTTCAGCTGGGCAGAGGTGGAACGATCGCCTCGCCACACCTCAGCTCACTCTGAGAGCTCCAACACTCACTCACAACAGCAGGACTGGGGAAACAAAGAAATCCTGAGTTGGCACAAGATTAAGAAACTTGCAGGGTTTTTTTTTTAAATATTCATATGAGGTTTTTGGGGCTCTTGGCATACTAGAGTTAGGAAAACTTGTCTGACTCTTTTCTAGAGTCTCTCTCTTAGTACCTGTTTATAAAATGGGAAAATTGTAAAGCAGAGGATCAGACAATGGCAAGAAAATGTTTTTTCCCATCCTAGTCACAAGAAAATTCAGTATTTAATCAAACATTTAGCACCTCTACCAAGTGAAACTTCTCACAAAGATGTAGCAAAGTTTTTAGGTCTCCAATAAAAATAATCTCAGAGAGCAGACACTTTTCACAAACATAAATTAAAAAAATCAATTGAAAAGATGGCTTTTCATTACTGTTTCATGAGAAGGTTTTGAACAAGTTCTGAGCAAAAATTAAATCACTACAGTATCATTTGTGTAAAGATAAGGCGAGCAGTAGGAGGATAGGATTAAAAAAAACGCAACTAAAATTTTGTAATTTTTTCTTTCTGCAATCTGCACAACTGACATGACATAGACTTGGTTTCTGGAAATATTTCTAATAAAATATTTTAAAGGTAAATATTTCTAGGGCACTTTTTCAAACACATAGAGTATATTCAGATAGATGGAATAACAGTAAATATTTCAACAACACTTTCCTTTGCAGGAACTCCTTCACATCCCAAACTCTTCCCAGGACAATTTCACAACTTCTTTCAAAATCACATAATTAGCAAAATGATACATGACATTACAGTATATGGATCTATAGATATTATATACTGTAATAGATGTACATCTTGTATGTATTTTACAGTACATAATTATGTACTGTACTAGAATATAATATTATATATATGTAGCAATTTTTATATATTATGAATATTCATAATTATATGTCATTCTATATGTACTAATGCATATATAACCTATTTAAACTCAAAAGTATGTTGTGCAAGGAATGAAGGCTGCTCACTCTTCTCCAGGTAAATACAAAGCACAGATCAAAGAATATTCTTACATCAAGATTATCATTTTTGTAGTAGGGCTAAACATGATCAAGACCTAAAGCTCACTCTGTCACCTTGTTCCTTACAAAATAAAGAAAACACTGACTGGGATGTTAAGGACTTCCTCAACTTGCCCCAGTGCTGAAAGGACCATGCAGCACTGAGGTGGTTACATTTGTCAGAGACAAAGCAATAGTGTTTCCAGATTCCTGTTCAGTTTTTTGGGAGTCACTTCAGCTCTGGGAAGCTGAATATGAAGCAGCATCCATAGATAGCTGTGCTACAGTCCTCAGAGTTTCACATTTTCATCAGGATTTTGAGAGCAGAAAAATCCAGTGGTCAAAGATATAGTCCAACAACCAAACAGCTGATTCCTACCAGCTGTGGTGACTTCCAGAGAAGTCACATGCAACTTAGAACCAAAACTTTACCAGTGTATTTGGAGCCAGAGAGTCGACTACAGTTCCTCTCAAAATCAGACTGTGGGTGGATTTAAGTGGTACATTTACACACAACACAAGTTCATTTCAGGTGCAAAGTGTCCACGTCCCTGGGTTTGTACAGCCCATTCCCATGCACCATTGGCATGCAGGAGACAGTTTGTTCTTTGGGGAAGTCTAACAGGAAGGTAGGCACTTGGGTGCCAGAAAAAGCACCACAGTGAGCAGGATGAATTTCAAACATTCCAAAGTTTGATACATTCCCTTCTCTATTTTCTTACAAAAACACAGATATATTTCACTGATGAGTCTCTGAGAAATAAAGTAATCCCTTCTAGAACTTCAGTGGAGTCAAAAAGAATAAAATTATATTGTGCCTTAGAAAATGCTTTTGCTTCTAAATGCTAATATAGCAGGATTTTACATACCCAAGGACAATGGAAGACTGAATATGAAAGCCAAGCTATATGTTTGCAAACTGCCTGTGAGAAAGCAATTCGATTTCCTATCAAAATGTGTTAAGATATGTGTAGTGTCTGGGGTAAAAGCAATGTTATCTGGAGTATTGTCATGACTAAATAACTACTTCAATAAGCTCAGAGTGCTTGGCTCCTCCAGTCTCCTCTGTCCCTTGATTGATTATATAGTGAGTCTGGTCCTAGAGCTCATAAATTTCAAAATTCTTTCAGATTTTTTTGTCTTTCTGATCAAAGAAATGTTTATGTATCCTTCCCATACTGTGTCTCTTTAAACCATTGGCTTTTTCAAAGTGCTTTTTTTTTTTTTAACACCATAATGTGATGTACACAGAGAGGTAAATGATGTCAGAATCCTTTCTGCCCCAAACCAGTCTGTAAATCTTCAGAAAAGCAAAGTTCATGGGTGCATTTAAAAGGGGCACAATCTGTTTGTGCTTAAAAGAAAGTCCCCCTTTTTTTTGTGTGTGCAGAATAACAATGCCAGAATGTGTTATTCCAAAGAACTGTTGCCATGGTGATGCCATCAATAACATCATTTTCTGCATCCTTGTCCTTTAAACACATAAGGAACGCAACAAGCATTGGTAAATGTGAAAAAAGAACAATTACCTTTTCTTTCTCAACAGCAGAGGAAGCCTTTATTCACCTCATCAATAGAAAATTATGTAGAAAGGAATAATAAAGACTGTTACAAGAAGCACCAAGAAGCCTATTAGTGACAAAAGCTTTTTTTTCCCTTTCCATGAATAATTACAACTCTTCAAGAAGAAATCAGCCTAGGCTAAGGACCCTTTGCAAGCTTTAGATGGTAAAACAAACATTTGACTATACAAGGATTTCCCTTTCATGTACCTTTCCAAGGAAAAACAACTAAAATCCAGAGTGAAATGAGAGAGAGAAAACCCAGAGAAACATCTGCTGCAATTAAATTTACAGAACCCTGCTCATTCACCTAAAAGACTTGTAACAAAAGCAACTAGACTAGTGACAGAATCAATATAAATTTCAAGCCAACAGGTTAAAGTTGTCTGTAGTGGGAAACTTGGGCTTTTTAAGTCACATAATAACAGGAAGCTTTTCTGATTCTGTACAAATGGGGGAAACAGGATTTCAACACTAGATGTGTTACCAAACAGTTGGAAAACACTGTTCAGTTTAAAACCTCAGTGGCCTAAGCAAAATGGTAGATACACTTCTTACACAAAGTCAGTTCATAAATAACAGAACCTTTACCAAAGTAAGATTTGACTGCAGGGACTTCCAAGAGTCATACAGCAAATAATTAGGAAGTCGTTCTGAAACATTACACTTCTGTCATGACTCTGATGGTGATGTTCAAACCCTGAATGTGCTGCTTGGTGCTTTCTACATAAAGTAAGTGCACTGGCTTGTTTGTATCTTTTGGACCTTTCTTTATGTACCTACACTAGGGTCAGAGGCTGAAGGTGGGGATGGAAAACCTTCTGCTTCCTTCTCCTTACCTCTAGGTAGTAAAAGGAACATGTTTAAGAAAGAAGTGTGGAGGAAAGGAAGAAAGGAGTGATGTGAAAGATGTGAGTTGGAGATGAGGAACATGCACATCCCACAGAGTTAGACCAAAGGACTAGTAGGGTTAATGACAGCAAAGATACAAGCAGAAAATGGATCAGATTTAAAGCAGTAACATGAATTCAATAAGATGATGCAATTCCAAGGTCTTGAGCTGAATTTGAGTGGTCTATGAGTAAAAGACAAGAAGTTAACCATATGGCCACATTTTCAATGGAAAGTTTGTGCTAGCTAGGAAAGGGACTTCAAGATGTTGGAATCTTTTCCTACACAGTGGTCTTACACTGTCCTTTGATTTCTCACTGCTTCTTCCTCTACCTCTAAAGAGAGATAATGCTTGCTCATTTTGGATAGCTCCTTCAGCTTTCCACTTGTCATTGTGGAAATCCTAAAGGAATTGTGACCCAGGAACAACATATGGAAATGGTGGGAACCAAATCTTTTCCTTTCTATTTAGAGCTTCTGCAATGTTTTAAAGTGTTCTGCTATTCACTTCAGTTTAAATGCTAACACTGACTGGGTTCTCTTTAACAGAGAAAGAGCCTCCACATTCTTTCTAGATTTCAACACATTTAGGAATTGTTTAGAAAGCTCTGTGGAAAGGCTTTAATAAGGCAGCTGATGGCCTAACCCAGCTTATCTGAGGGGCTATTCACCAAATTCCCCAGAAAACAACAATTAGTGCAATCTGTTTCTCAGGATCCAAACATTACTCTTTAATTACTCTTAAGCCAAAGGAATAGAAGACAAATTCCTGGAAGGAAACATTATGATTCCCTTCCCTTACGACTTGCCTGAGACTTGGACAGAAAATGTCTACTTTTGTAATTTCCTAGTTGGCCTCAGTGGGCTGAAAGCTGAGCGGTAATTCCCAGTTTACCAGTCCCTCAGATCAACACTCCTGCACGGCTGTCAACAAAACAAACCAATTGTTTTGATGAATTGGTAAAAGCCTCTTGAACTCCTCTGAGATCATTTCAAAACCACTGGAAGTTTATATGCCTAATTTATGAAGTAAGTATTAAAAGTGTACATGTGTCTTATTAAGCAACAGTTTCCTAACTCTGCTGAACTCTGTGATTAAAAGGACATTTAGTATTAATTGCTTGTGGGTTACCTCAGAACACAAGCAATACATAGGGTCACTTCAGTGTGATTCTGTTCTTACACAGATCTTTGAGAGAATCTTCTGTAATTTTTCTTCTAATGAGAGAAGAAAGCTACTGAGATGAGATATTTTAAAAGATATGCCAGTACTTACATTATTCTCCTTCACCAGTAATTAAAAAAAAAAATTAAAATTCTTCACAATGATCAGGCATTACCTAAATCATTCTTTTTTTCTGTCCCCTGAATCCTCAGATGGAATTTCCTCCATTTGATCCTGTACAATAGTATCATTTTTAAGGCAGAAGAAGAAGGAATGATGTACAAAAATCAAACTTCCTTATGCTAACATATTCTAAATACTAATGGTGCTTCTCAAAAGAGAATGATCTTTCAATTTTAGGAATATTTGCAGAAAAGAAACCTGAAGGTGAACCCTAATGTCCATAGTGGCCTGTGGCTCGACCGTCAAAAAAATAAAGCAAACTATATCATACTATAACCTGATTAAAACTTCAGGATTTTATGGACTCTGCAAGGATTCATTCACCTCTATATGATCACAATTTCCACTTGAATGGGTGTATTTGCCCTACACTTAGGTGCCAAAATTATTTTTCAAATGTTCTCAAAGATGGCACTGAAAAGATTTAATGACACATTTTTTGGCCACAATCTGCAAAACAAAAGCTAGCAAATATGTCTTACAGATGCTCTTCCATCACCATGGAGGTAACAGAGTAGACTTTTTGGGACACATCTCTGCTAAGACACTTGCCAGATCCTTGGCTGAGAGAAAAATGAAAGCTGTAAGTGTGTGGGCATTGCTCAGATGGAGAAAGCAAATGAGAGCTGGGTCCTGGAGGCAAAACAAGGTGCTGAAGGAGGCTGGACAGGCATGAAGGGACAGTCAGGCACTGCCACTGAGTCAGAGCCTGTAGGGAACATGAGGAATAATGCTGGCACTCAGCATATGGGCAGCCAGCAGACAGGGAAACAGTCCATGCTGGAGAAGGAAAGGCAAGTCCCATGAAGGGAAGGAAAGCAAAGCTGCTTTTGATCAAGTGCTGGAAGTGATCTAGAGTGGATATGGAATAGGGAAGGTAGTGTGCTGAATAGATCAGTAAGCTACATTCATTACACCTAGAAAAACAGGAAAAAAACAGAAGAAAATACTGAAAAAGTAGGAAAATTGAGTAATAAGTGGAAAGCCTAGCAGACAGAAGCAGTCACTGCCTAGAGCCTTCAGGCTCACCAGGAAAAGGTGTGCCACTGAGCTTTCCCATATTCCTCAATGATAGGACATGACAATTGCTTACATGTCACTCAAGTTCTTGGCTTGACAACTTGTATGCATTCCAAGATCTCTAATACAGTTTCGTGGGAAGGCTTGACTTCATCTGCTACATTCTCACCACAGCTCTTGAT
>VZTT01028132.1:3937-15809 GCA_013400855.1 Buphagus erythrorhynchus | reverse complement strand
AAATCAGATTTCGGTATTTAATTTACATTAAAATGCTGTAAAGAGAGTATACTTATTGGGCTATGAAACTGATTATTGCACATATTCTTAACTAAGTTTTTACTACTGTATTTCCCAAATCAGAAACACAATTAACCCTGGAGATATCTTAGCCTAATGTAATGATTTGTGTAACACTAGGTTGCTTTATACATATGTTTTAACTTCATATTTTTTAAAAAAACAGCTCAGAGTTTAGCAGTGTCTAATTGTTCTTATCATGTTTTGGTCTTGACATGGGTTCCTTCCCACATACATGCCTTCCCTCCTCTCATGTCTTTTTTGGGAACTTGGAGTCATATACAGAAATATAACTCGCCTTCAAACAAGACAGAGTGGCTGTTCCTCGCATAATTTTATCAAAGGAAGAGTCTCAATTGTGGGAAAGGAATAAAAGATTTCTTATTCTCTCTCTTATGTCCTATCCTCTGGATAGTATATACATAGGCTAGGGGCAGCCAAAATCTCATGCTTGTCATATTTAGCAATAATTGGGAAGAAATTAAAAAGCAGAAGAATGGTGAGGAGGATGGTAGATTCTCTCAGGTGACCTTGCAACTGGGAATGCCAAGGCCTAGAAAATAACTGTGGAAAACCCCACATATTACGCCTACTGCTGTTTGTCCTCTGTCTGTTTTGAGAAGAATCTCTGTGTGGAGAAGGTGTAGGTGTTTTGAGAGACTCAAAGACACAGACGTGCTTGAGCTGCCTGTCTCAGGAGAGAGAAGACCAAAGCTGAGGGGACCTCAGCATGGTGGCAAACCACACATGCACAGGTCCTTGATAAATGGGTGCAAACTGCAGGTCCACTGTTCACGAGGATGAACTGAGCCTGGCGGTTCCTCTGTTCCCACTTGGATGTCTCCGTCCAAGTGATTCAGGATCCTTCAGTAAGTGAGTCAAAGAAATAAATTTACTCTTTGTATTTCAGCTGTGATTTTGTGGTTGTTCTACAGGCCTGCCTGTGTTGACTCACACAGTAATGTTCCAACAATCTCTCTAAGTCATACACTTGATCATATTTTTAACAAATGGATCATTTAGAGTCTTTCACACAAAAAGAGAAGAAAGCTGAGAGAAAAGCTGGAAAAGAAGCTAACAACATTCTTCTGAATTGTTTGGCTAAGTAAAAATACAGATGTTTTTAGGATTAGTTTTTCAACTAGTGATAATTATTCGATCCAGTTTCTTCATGTTTCATAATCTTAAAGTCTCTGGTGAAAATTAGCAGAGCTGAAGTTACAAAACTGTTGGCGTTGTTTTTGTGAATCTCTGGAAGCTTTTATTTATTTATGTTTCTTGATTGTTCTATTCTGTTCAGCGCAGTTCTTTTTTTGACGTCGCACAGTCGCTTATTTGAGAAAGATTAAATACATATTTAAGATTTCTGGCGATGGAAAAAACTAATATTGAAATAGCAAATTTAAGGGAAGTTGTTGCAATCAAACTCCAGGCCAAGTTTTCCTTACAGACCCTAGGACATGTGGGTACAGAGATTTGTGAAAATTCAGGTCTGCCTTGGTTTATCAGAAGTATCAGAAGAGGTGAAAGGAGATAACAGTCCCACCAGCTGACCAAGACACCACATCCTGGCTACATATAGATGGAAAAATCTAGGGATAAAAATGGATCATTACTTTCCCCTTCCGAAGTTTTATTTGCACTTAGTTCTGTTTAAACAAGTTAAGTGTAAATATGTCAGGAAAAGAAAAACTGATGGGAAACAGTGATTGAACTCAGAATGATTTAACATGGCAACCAGCCCAACTCCATGCATTTCTGAGTGATCTTAGCCTCTGTGAAACAAGGAAATGTTTAGAATTTCAATGAAGATTAGATATGTAATTGCTGCTTCCTGCTTCCCATGGATGCTAGCAGACAAATCTTTGTGAAGGTAAAGAAAGAAAAATGAATAGAGGTGAAAAGAGAAGAGACCTGATTCCAAAAGTCTTCATAAAATATAAAAACTGAAGTACAGCCTGTCTTGCAATACAAGTATTCCTGCCTTATCCTTTCAGTGCACTTTCTGCTTTTCCATATCTCTTTCCACTGCCCACTCTTTTTACAGAAGGAGAAATTTGTATTCCTCCCCTATATGGAGTAGCCTTCTGCATGTTAGAGCACAGCCTTAGATTTCCACCCATGTCTCCCTATTTGCTGTCACACCTACGCTTTTTCCTTTTTGGCCTACTTTTGATGTATATTCCACTTACAGTGTATATTGCAAAACTTTTTATCCTCATCACGCAACACTATTTGCATTAGAAATGCTCTTTTTTTCTGTAAATGTATGGCACATAATTTCAATATTTCCCCCCTATAGTACTTACTGTGTTGGATTTAAATCACAATGAAAAAATAGATATGATAGAGCAGGCCTTATGCTGTCTAACATAAATAAAGCTGCTTGTTTTACTACAAATTTGTAGATGGCATGGACATCAAATGGAGCCATTTCCATTTATCTGAGAGTCCTATGACTGGTATTGAGCAGATCTATGCCTACCCTTAAACAGGGGCCAGCTCCCCAGATGCCACAGAATAAGCTCAAGAAAATATTATGAAAAGATACTTTGTTCATCTTTGCAGTTTCAGGGATTCCTTCAAACCTGGATGGTCTCCTACTATTGATTAGAGTAGCCACAATGTTCTCGAACAGAAGCCAAAAGAGTGTAAAAAAGCCAGCACGATGAAAAAAAATAGAGCCATTACTCATGCCCTTTTATCATCCAGACATCTTCCTATTAAGAAAATACCTTTTAGGATCTGCAAGATTTAAATCTGCACCAGGACTTCAGGAAATCAGAGATATACACTTGTCAGTAGCTTTTATTTTTGTTCTCCCATATAATTACTGGGACAAAAATTATACTAAATATTTTTTCCCAGTAGTTCCATTGTTGAAGTGGACCCACTGTGGAATGAAGATACTAATTAGAACATTGTTTTATGTATTTTACCTGAACTACATTAATTGATTTTTTTTCTGGGTCTGGATTTGGCTTTCTGACATTCCCATGTTAGACCCAAATCTGCAGTCTGTAACACATATGCAAATATTGTTTTCGTGGATGTGTAGCATTCAAAGACCTAGTTCATTCAAAGTCCAATTTAACTGCCACTTAATTAAATGGAAAGGCTGGTGCCTGTGAATTGCATCAATCCCTTAATAATTTCGAATGAGATCTAATGGTGAATTAATTCTCACCAGGTACAGTGAATTGTGAATGTATGTCTGCTGAGCTCATCAATGACAGTACTAAAGCAATAACAAGAGCCTAGAAAAGCCTCTTAGATTTCTCACTTGGCTATTCGATGCAAATCTTTCTTTTTGTTATAGCACAGTTTCACCACCAGATTAAACCCATCTTTTTTCACCCCAACTACTGAAAGCACAGCCCTAGTAAAATTTCATAACTATAAACTAGCCTCATGATTCATCCTTCTAAGAGAAAGTGTTGGTACTAAATTAATTATGCCACAAGACTAGATAACTACACTTAGCAGCATTTCCTGCTATTCTATTGATGCCCACAAGAGCTATCATCAGGGCTTGTCAGTGCAGAAAGTAATGCCAACCAGTTTCTAGAAGATCCGTTGCAAATTTTTATCTTATGTCGTTGACTCAAATAGTCTTTAGCACCCAGGAACCCACAAAAAAGGCACAACTTGCAGAAAAACAGAACTTAGGATACTTCAGTTTTCTTATTCTATTTAACGACATTTTGCTTTAATTGAAAATAATAGCTCAAGCAAACTACAATATTCTGTAATATTGAACATCTGGTATCAGAGTAGTGAGTAGTGATTACTTGTACCCAAACAGGCTGCCCTAGAAAACAGGAGATTCATTGTTGTTGCTGGCAAAACTGTTTATTTCTGTGAATGATTTGAACATTATTAGTCACAATTCCCAAAACATCCCTTGCAACTTTGTATTATGCTCACTTTCAGGTACAGTGACAAGCCCATCATTACCAATAGCTGCAAGTGACACTAGAGCTGTAAATCTATTGAGCACACAGGGAAATCTCACATACTTTGCTTTCTTTCGCCTTAAAATCATTTGTCACCTCTAATGTAGTAGCATTAGAGGATAATTTTGCATTCTCCAGTGTGTATTGCACACCAATGACACTGTGTTGCTAGTATAGATATTTAGAGTAATTTGTTTTTCCTCCATATAATTCACAGGTTAGGGGAGGGTATACCTTCACCTCTGTTATTAAACAGACCAAACTGAGCCGGTAACATGAGCTTCTGCATTAAAGCCTCAGTTAATAAGAGGGTCCTTAACAAAGCCCTCCTCTCTGAACCCTCCCACCGCATTCAGTCGCAAATCACCGTGTGGCTGGCAGAGCCGCCGCGCTGTCCCCCAGCCCCAAACCGCCCCACGCGGAGCGCTGCGGCTCCAGCAGCAGCAGCAGCTCCGTGAGGGGACGCAGCCCCTCTCCTTCTGAGCGACGTTTTTTATTAATCGGGGGCGCTGAATGGAAACCAATCAGACAGAGAGTCCCTTTGGCTTCTTCTCGCTGCCTGCCTGACTTAAAAGTGATGCCGGGAGCGAGGGAGCCCTGGTGAGCGGCGCTGGAGGCGCGGTGCCATGCGGGCGGCAGCGCGCAGGTAGAGGAGCAGCACGGAGCGGGCAGAGCCGGGCGCACACGCACGGCCTGGGTGAGTAGATCAACTTTCTGCAGCATGAGAACTGCCGACAGCAAAGGAGCAGGTGCTTTCTTCAGGGGTGTCTAAAATGTTGAAGATGCCTTACCGATACTTTTGAGGGAAGGGGGAGTGGAGGGGCACTGTCAGCAGAGCACTTTGGGGATATTTCTCTTGCAGAGTTAAAAAAAAAAAAACCAACCCACTAAATTGCTGAAATCTAAACTTCTGATACTGTATGTATAACAACTATTTGTGCATATTAAAAAATTAGCAATGCATATGCTCTTTGGCAATGCTATTGTATATTATTCAGTTTTCCCTGCCATATAGGAATAACAATATAGCCTAAGTTTTGTGCAGGATGCTTTTACACCTATGAAGATAGAAGCTATCCCCTTTTCCTTTTTTTTTTTTTCACATGTGTTTGCCAATACATCTAATAAAAACAACCCTGGTTAAGTAGGATGAAAAAAATTGGAAGTCTTTGCTAATACTAAGAATGAAGTACTAATGCTTTTTAAAATTTTCTTTAGTGAAAATAGAAAAATTAGTAGGATTTTTTTACATGTGTTACAGGAGGAAGTGCAGCTCAAGATTCATAAAGATTGAGAGCTGAGGGAGATGTCCCTTTGGATATCTGTAGCAGTAAGCCAAAGTCAACAAGCTTAAAGTGCAAGGATGCTTTCCAGAAGTGCTTCCACACTACCTTGTCAGCCTAATATATACAATCAGAGAGTCCCACAGAAAGCAATGCAGAAAGCATAAAAGGTCAAACTGACCACTTGATTCTGAAGTAACCAGCAGAAAACAATTCAAAGATATTTTGCCTTTTCACATGTAAGGGACATGCTGTCACATGCATTCAATTTCACTGTATGAGCTTCAAAGAAAGAATGATGTATATGAACTAAAAGGAAATTGATATCCTTTGCTGTTGTAAGGCGATGTGCATACAACAGCCACTCACCTTGTCACAGATTTAAGTCATAATTCAGAAAATAGAACGGTATTTTCTTAAAACACTTTCCATTTTCTGTAGGCAAATTTAGAACCAACATATGAGTCTTGCTCTGATTAAAGGGATAAAAGTGATAAAAGTAATATTTTACTGAAACTGCAGCAGGATTATGGTTCATTGCTCAATACTACACTAGCTACTCATGCTAATGATAAATATGGATAAAAAGGCAAGTGTAATACTTGCACTAGTTTTGGAGATGAGATCAAAAGGTTGGTTTAAAAAATAATATTGGTCATAGTGATAGGAATTCCTAATGATAGATCTTTAAAAATCATTGTTTACAAGTCCTTCTCCATTCTTGAAATTATAATTTCAATCCAAAAATTGAGTAAACTAATTAAATACTCAGAAGACTTGTGTTATAATTTGTCTATGACTATTAAGAAATTTATTACTGCATTATATTAGTTATCAAAAAAGACATATTGCTATCTATATGTCAATCTATCTGATAAAATATATTTTCCTGTCATTTGTACTTCATTGTGTAATAATTCAAATTCAAGAGAGAATTAAATATGTTTACAGCTAATGTGATTTTCTATTAACAAAAATATAAAACATTATACAGCCAAATATCTGTGAAATAAACAATTATTGGTTTGGGCTTTTTTAAGCTAGGTAAACAAGATTAATTTTAAATGGAGAAATGAAACTGTATCAGTAATATTACTACTTGTACTTAAAATAATTGCCAATTCTTTTTAAACTTGATAGAGTGAATTCAACAATCAAAGTTTTTCATATGTTTTTTGTGTGAACTAAGCAGAGTTTTTAATTTCAGAGATTGTCTTGTAGCCATTAATGTAGGATATTATGATTTGTGTGTAACCAGTATGTCTCACCTAAGCACAAAAAGAAGTTTGGGGATGCAATTTGTAGAGAAAATGTGGGGAAAAACACGTCTGCCATATGATTTGTACAGGTCCGTGGTAAAATTGCTTGAAGCTTTCAGAATTTTCATGCTTGTCTGCAGAAGTGACCATTCTGAAAAGGCTGTCCTCCTCTCCAGACAGCAGCAGGGATTTGTGCTCTCCTCTCACCCAGCTGTTGCTCCACAAGGATGCTGATCTCAGCAGCAGTTGCATTGTACCAGCAGAGACGCCCTCTCATCAGGGGATCAGCCAATAGCAATGATTTCATTCCCTGACCTATTCACCAAACAAAATGTAATAACTGAAATCCACTAGTTTAAATGTCATCACCCATAATGCTGCTGAAAGGACTGTACAACTTAATTCTGACATTCGCTTATCTCTGGCATCAGTACATGCTTTCTGAATCTGTACAACATGGATTGCAGGGAATCTACTGGCAGAAGTGTTTGAGAAGCAGACCGGGAGAGTAACAGGACTGCTAATTTTCTCTGAGCATGAGTTTGTTCAGGAGATATCATATAAGAAAACTGGGGTACATAGGCTGGACTAGAAGACAATATAGTTATATAAATATATGTGCTTCTTCCATTAAGTCAGAGCTATTTAACTGCAGAAGGTAACTGGAGCAAAAACCTAGAGAAAAATGCATCTCCCACTCATATCAGAATGCTTTCTGAATTTCTAAGGCTTGCAGCAGGTGTTACATGCAAATGTTATCTGCAGAAGCACTAATATTTGAACATGAATAGAGATGCCCAAGTAAAAGCTAACTGCATTCTTCATGTGAGTGAGGGACATTATGAATATAATTTATAGAACTAAATCCAAAATTTTGCTAAAGGTGGTAGGAGGAGAAGGAAAATAAAGCAACAGGAAATGAACAAAAATAATTTTTGCAAAATCAGTCAGAGTAATTTCTCTTCTTGCCTTTTAAACACATAGGAAATTGCTGAATGTTAAAAGGCAAGTTATTTTCCTGACTTTCAGTGACTGATCGTGATAAAAAATACCCCAGTGGCATTGAAGACTACTTGACGAGCATGACTGAACAGGAGAGGCGAATCTTGATCAAATCATATTATGTATCTGCAGTGCAAAAACCTAGTGAAACTGAGGCTTGGTTACTTCTGGGAAAATACTACTAGCTACAGGAGAAAGGAAAAATACTGTATGCATACTGCAGCTCAGAAGAGGGCTCAAAATGTTATTAAAAGAAAAAGATTTTTTTAATACACAGTATGTAATTTTAATATAGAAATGTCAGGAAGTGAAGTATGCTATTTATAATCTCTGTTCTGCAATCTTGGGAAGCTTACAAGAGGACATGGGGTGGCATTATTGTCATCCCATACACACACAGTGCCACATAGAGACTTGACTTGGTCTCAGTTACAGAGTAGCTCTGTGTTGGAGCCAGGGATAAAATGGGGCCTCCCAGTCCTTCAATTTCTATGTATGGCTACATCAATGTACATAAAAATATATTTATCTTGAATATTTAATAACATCAATGACCACAAATGTTTCCAGAAAATGTATTTCTGCAACTGCAAAATGGGCCACTTCAAGTGATGGCCAGTGCATTCCTTTGCTAATAAAATGCAGTCTTCTATAATTAAATTCACACTTTTTAGTAGTAAGAGTAATAGCAATATCCAGACATCACTTTGGATTCTGTTTCCCTATCTCAGAAAAACATAGTTTTCATATTATGTTATCTCCTCATATGCAAATGTCAATGAGGTTTAGGTAAGTACAAATTTTCCAGATGGTAGATGATGTTCAGTTGGCTTTGTCCTCAGAGGTTGTATTTGAGAGAAAGAACAATTGCCTTCATGGAAATACTTCCTGTAATGATATTGCAGTTTTGGGCCATGCATGTTGGTACTCAAGGATTCCACTTTCTAAAAAATACTGACAACATCTTCCCATTGTACTTAAGTATGTTGAGAAAGATCTCTTAAAGCACTTGTCCAGATTCAAAACATGATCTTCGTAAATTACATCCAAGAAGAGATTCTGTGAAATAGAGAAAACTGTGGATAATGCATTCATGTTTAGGGATGGAAACAGTAGGCCTTTCCATAATTTTAAACAAATTACACAATAGCTCTCAGAAGGAGATTATCTGAATTGACATATTTTTAATAGTTCAGTTGAAGTCAATGAATGATGTATACAAGCCTCCTGGCAATATATACAGGCATAATTAGATGTAGCCATTACTTTCCAAAATATGATCTATTATATTGATAATCAGTGGTGCAGAATTTGACATTTATACTTCAGCACATCTTTAAAAAGAATTCAATAAAACATCAAGTTGTGTAAAAGGTGTTCAATAATGGAAATTTTAAAATATAATGATCTAAAAAACTCAGCTTAAGATCTGACTAAAATATTTGGATTTTATTTCCTCTGCACTCCATCATTCAATATTTACTCCTAAGGAATTGAAGAGGCAAAGCAAAAAATGGTCTGAGTTAGGTATAAGGGTGAAGTTAATGTCACTACTTCAGTTTGAAAGAAAAAATAGGCACAGAAAAAATGAAATTTAGCATTTTACAATCCAGCAGTTATAAGTTCGGTATGATTTGAAGGCATCAGTAAACTATTCACATCTGATTTTAACAGATAAGAATAGCCCCGGTTTATGAACAGAACTGTGTTATATGTATATATATATACATACACATGTATAAGTATATGTATATGTACATATATAATGTGTATGTGTGCATATATATATGTATATGCCCACATATACATGTATACAAACCTTCATGCATGTATACATGCATCTAGAGACATAAACCCAAGCATAACTCATGTGAATTCTTGAGAAAGTTAATAAAATATCTGTACAAAGCAATATATTACAATGGGTTTGCTTAAGTTTATAGTGCTGCATGCTGGCTGACCTTTTCTGCTTACTTTGTTGTTTATTACAATACTTTAACATGGTTTGCATTCTTCTTTGTCACTGTTTTCCATACTAGTGGATTTAAACATTAAACTTTGTAGTGGGAAGGTACTGTAAAAATGTTCTTTCTTCTTATTTTTAAGTCTAAGATGCTGTCTGCGGGTAATCTTATGGAAATAATTTTGCCTGTGTAGTAAAAGGGAAAAAAAAAATCAGGAAAACATACTTATTTCAAAAGGAAATCCTTGTAGTTGTTTAAACTATTTGTCAGCAGAGGTGTTTGTGCCTGTGCTGCATTCCAGAACCTGTATTCAGACCTAGTAACATTTTGCAATAAGACTGGTCCCACTGAAGCCAGTGAAATTACTTTTGTGCATTTCTCTTACCCCGTGTAAAAATGAGTGGTGAATCTGTGTTCTTATAATGATGCTTTCTGATAAAAAAATTCTATTTTCCTCAGAGTAAACATAAAATATTAAATTACAGAAAATATTTTCCCATTTCCTGGAAGATTTGCAATAATCCTTACATTTGCTTCCAGAATATAAAAGGTAATTTCTTTACTAATGAGAATTCAGACTCATAGAAAAAATGGATTTGTATCTAAAAAGTAAGTAGTTTCTTCATTCCTTCCTGTTATCTGCAATCCATGGATAACCAGCAATTGAGCTTTATCTTGCTCTTAATGGTTTTAAATTTGTGTTATATATGACTTCTTTCCTAGTCAAGACAGCTATCTGGTTGGATTTACATCTTTTCTAGAGTAAGATAATAAGTAAAATCCCTTGTGTTCTAAACAAAATTAATTAATCTCTTCAAGTTGCATCACGGAGATAGAACAATACTGAAGGTAATTGTCCTTTGCTTAGCAGTAGTAATAGTAGTAGTAGCATCAAGGCTGAAAACTCACACATTGCTTGAAGTACTTATTTTGTGATATTTTAATTACATCTGTCACATTTTGATAAAATTCAAGCTTCTGGTACTACCTGCTCTTCCAGTTAGTGTCGTCTTGAAAAATCTAGTTACGATACCAAACTGTCTCTGCAGTAAGCAAAAGGACTTTCAAATAAAAAAATGTGTTGTGTTTAATGTACTCACAATCACCTTTAAAGGCAATTAAAAGAGAAGAAACTCTCACAAAAACGTTAGTACAGCTGTTCTCAGCTACATTGGCCAAAAAAATCTAATGGTTGAGAATCCTTCCCTGAAGCTTGCATTCATGAAAGGGGGGAAAAAGCACCATTTAGCTCAAAAGAAGGAGTGAATTAGGAAGTTGCTACCACAGGAAGACTGCACCACAGACGGAAAATTTTGCCAAAAAAAAAATAAAAAAAAATAAAATATATTCATCCCTACTGAAAGGTTGAATTTAATAGATAATGATTTAGGGACATGCCCGGTGTTGCACATTCAGAAATATATATGTGAACACTGCTTGAATGAAAGATTTAGCACTTCTTACAATGATACTCACTCTAATTTATCTGCCATTTGAATTTTGCTCAGGAAATTCACATATGCATTTCAGAGCAAATTTTCCTTACACATCCCTACAATATAGATCCAAATAATTCAGAAAATATGGGGTACTGAAAAAAATTATAGATGTAAAGAATTAACTTCTCAAATACACAAAGGCTCTCTCTGATTTTTTTTCTGTCTCCAATGTGTTGAGACTCTAGTTCATAGCACTCCCCAAACCAAAAGCCTATAGGCTGAATAATTTTTTTAACTACTTTATGGTTTGCAAAGCTGTTATATGATTAAATAAAGAACTACACTTTATATACAGACATAGGACCATGGTTCCCTTGATTACTGAAGAGATATACTATGTAATGTCTAGCAATATATAAATGCTGATTTCAAAGGAATATAAAGCCGAAGATTTGCTAACAATTGCATACAAGAACAAATGGTTCCCGTGTAGTTTGTGTGCTGATCTGTGTGTGTAACATACTCGGAGTAGAACATATTCATAGTTGGACTATTGATTAGAACTAAAATGAGTCTTAAGGATTAACCAGTACAGGATTCAAGTTTCTGGTCTTATGACTTAAAATGTTTCAACTTGTATGTAAAAAGTATTTTACTATTTTTTAACTGGTAGATAAATTACATAAACTCAGGAGGAAGTGATATTTTTCTGCAAAAGTGGGTATTTTGTGCATCTGACTGAGAACTTTCCTAAGATTTACATGTGGGGGTACCAAATAATAAAAAAGCGGGACAGAAACATGCATTGAGTAACCCAGGGTAATTGTTAAAGACCATGCTTAGAGCTACTGGAGGAAATCTTGTCAATCTGGTTGAAAGTATCTCTAGCTCTCTGGAGAAGGAAGAAAA
>VZTT01028126.1:136865-175077 GCA_013400855.1 Buphagus erythrorhynchus | reverse complement strand
TATCTGGGAACCACTAGCTAGAAATAGCCAGTCATGGCTTAGGGCAGGCTAATATTTTAGATTTTTATTTCCTTGGCATATTTGGTGTTTTATACATCAGCACCAGGAAGCACCTCCTTATAACCTGCATCATACATTTATATATGTTCACCATAGCATCACCTTGAACCACTAGCAGACATTTTCTTCCAAAATGGACAAAATGGACATCAAGCATGGCATATGGAAAGCCTAGCTTTAATTCCTTTCCCTGGCTGATGAGACTGCAACCTCCCATCTTCCTAGAAAGGGGCTTATCCATCACCCATTGTCCATACTAATACAAGAATATCCTCCTTGATGAACTCTATAGCGTGAAGAAAATGCGTTGAAATGTCTTGGAATAAAGTGTGGGAGTGTGAATGAGCCTGGCTGTGAAGCTCAGTGATTAGAAATCTCCCATGCCTCCCAGTTAGTTAGCATTTAAGGTGACTTACCCTCCTTTCAGTTTCCAACTGTTCTTTGGTCATTGGTCTGCTGTGTGCCAACACAGCAATCAGCTTGGTTTGCACTTGATGTAAAAACTGAGAGTTGAGCGCTTGGACAATCCTTGAAAGCAGAATCCACATACTTTACTATCACCCCTTTTACATGTAGTATGGGCAAATACAGCACAGCAAGAGAGATAAATCCAAGTTTCTTTTACTGTTTATCAGTGGGACACCAATTGTTTCAGTGTTTTAATTAAAGGATATTAAAACTTGCCAATAAAGTTTCTTATGTGTTTGAGCTTGGAAGGCAGATGAAATGTGTTGCTAAACTGTGAGCACATCATCAGTGTTGTCTATTCTATTAGAACTAATGATAGGCAGAAAAAATACAAAAGTGTAGCATAAAAATTATATTGTCTGTTTTTGACAAATTGTAGCTTTATGGTAACTGTCATTTTGCAATGCCTTCAGTTTTGAGGAGCACTAAGATGAGGTCATTTAGATAGTATTGACTCTGCCATTATGGCATCAGTCATAAGTATTTAAAGCGTTTAACCCTCCCTGAGGAGCTTTGAACTATAAATGGCAGTCTGTAATAAGGACAGCCTGCTGTTTTATAGCAGTGATACCAGATGTGTGGTCCCTTTCATGGCTGCCTGTACTGCCACAGGAACTTCTGTGGTTCTCATGGTGCTTGGAACAGCACTTTCACTGAAGACAGTGAAACTATACCCATATTAGGATATAGCAAGCATCTTTTTATTTGCCTGTATATTTGAACTCGTTCTAGCTAAATTGGACCATCTTTCCTGAAGTGATGTTAATGGAGTTTAGAATCAGTAAGTAAACTAACAAACTCTTGTTCCAGGTAAACAGGAGGTGCAGAATACATATTAATACAGGATACAACATTCCTTTACTAGAGCCCACAATTAGGCTAATAACACTATACTCAGCTTTTTCAGCAAATGGCCTTGTTTTTCAGCAGGCCTGAGCACTGACTCTTACAGTGATTTTGCAGGAAGCCTTTGCTCATTCATCCAGAGCGTGCAAATGTGGACATAGCACATTAACTCAGACACCCTCTTAAAACAAACCTGGGCATAATGTTCACAAATCAAACTGTACATAGAAAAAGAAACCTAGAGCCTAACATTAAGCTCTTTGAGGTCAATATAAAAACTTCCATTTATTTTCTTAGGTTTTAGGTGAGTAACAGTGAAGATTCAGTAAGTGTTCAGAGCATGAAGTCACAGTTTTGAATTTCTTGTGGTCTAAGTGTGAACCCCAAAGCACAAACAAACATGTTAAATATATTCCATTCACAGAGATACTTTTTCCTACCACTAGCCTTTCCTTTTAAAGTATACCAGCAATGAAGTTTTCATCCCAGTTTGTCTTAAGTAAGCATGATTTTTTTACCATTTACAATTTCCAACTCTCTGTGAACTTCAGAGTTCCAGCTTTCCTAATTGTGTCCATCCGTAGTCTGTACCCAGCCTGCAGACCATCTCTTCTGAGTTACTGGCAAAGAAGCACTTCCCAGATGTTCATCAATGTCAGATGAGCATGAGATACAGAGGTATGGGATATTTGAGCATTTAGAATGCACTTAACTTTTTCACTGTCAGAGCTCAACACATTTGCTTACATATGGTACCTACTGCCATTTGTAATTATATAGATCATGTGAGACTACATGGCACTTGGCACATGGCATGTGTCACAGCAGTGCTTCAGTGTGATAGCAGTCATGCACCCTTCTGAAACCACAGCTGACATCCAGGTAGCGTTCCCTGGGGCATCTCCTACAGTAATGGCAACATTTGGGCAACCAGACCACATCCACCAAGTTAGGCAAAGGAGTTTCCATATGTATTGCAAATATCAACCTGGTCTGCCTATAAGGGTATATAGATGCCACTAAACAGAGAACAGGCCAGGATATAATCCTGGCATTTTGAGGCTATGCAATGTAAACTGTGCCTTGTTCACACTGATGAGGACTCATTTCCACAGAAGCAAAATGTCTGCACCCACAGACCACACCTCTTGGTCCTGGACCTCCTGTGAGTCATGCATTGTGTTGCTGTAGTCTTAGAAAATACTGGTTCTGTGTGTGTGTTTCCAGTTTAAACCATCTGAAATAATGTGAGAGCTGTGCGTGATCCATCCCTGTGGCAGCAGTGAACTGAGCATATGTGTTATTGTGCCCTTGAACGTGGCAGGAAAGATGCACACTGATGCAAGAGAAGGCAAAGCCTGCCAGGAGAGCATTAGAGAGCTGTACAGAGAGTAGGGTATCATAAATGTGCAGTCTCATGTGCATTGCCTGCTGGGAGCCATCTCTGGGATGAACTCTCCACCAAGCCATGGCAGACATTGCAATGGAGAAAGCACTTGGAGTGCCTGAGCACAGTTCCAGGGAACATGTGAACAATTTAGCACCATGAACCACCTGAGGTCCCATGCTTGTGCCATTTCTTATTTTTATGAAGTAATGTAGATCTGGTCAGTATTATTGATACTAGGGTTAAAAATGTATATTTATGCAAACGTACTTACATTTATTTATAACTTTTTAAATATATGAGAAATATCAATTACAGTGTGCTTGAAATTTTGGTATTATTTTATGCTGGACTATGTCCAGGTTCAGTAGAAGAACTGGGGTGAGTAATTTTGCTCAGTCTTCCTGGAACTTAGCATGCCAACTCCCTTAGCAGACCATACAAAACATCATATTCCACAGCACTCCTGCCTAAGATGTGTGAGATTGGTGTATTAATTGATGTAACCTACATCTCATGGAGAGTAGATGGTCTGTGGATAATGTGTATGCCCCTCAAAAACAAGAGTCAGTGAGAATTAAGCACTTAATACTGGATAAAATCTGTTCCTGGCTCCAATAAAGCTGATCTAAATGAGTATTATGATGCACTACTACTTTAATTTTCAGTAGCCTAGCCTTCCTGTTGTGGGAGTGAGAGTGCTCTGGGGAAGCAAATCATCAGGACATTGATTTAATATCAGTTTTGATTTAAGTTTCTTGCAACACAGTGGGTAATGCTGACTCTCAGCCTGTATGTGTTGTTATTTGGATTCTGGATAAACAAAACAGTGTTCATTAGAAAGACATTAGTCCTTTTAACTTCTCAGGGCAGGAGGAAGAGGGAATATTCTTTATATTTGCTGTCATTTTTTAAATTTTAACACTGAAAATCATAGGTAATTTATATGCGATGTATTTCCATATCAGCTCAAAATACACTTCATGAATATTACTGCTGGTAGAGGAGTCATGCTTTCATATGGCTTTGCTGTTCATAAACAAGTTTTCTTTTTGCAAGTGAATACACAGATCATTTTGTGACTACTGCATTGCAAGCTTCCCACAAACCTGAGTATTTGTGCCTTTCACAGTATCATTACTTTTCTGTGTGAAGCATCTTATCCACACATGTCTGCAGGATGTCAGTATGCATTGTGAGTATTTTGCTTGTTATGAGGAAATATCTCTTGGATTTTCTAGGATGCTTTAGTGCCCAAGTATGGGTTACTACCATTTTTTTGAATAGTACTTTTTCTTTGCTGAGATAAACACCTAGAAATCATCTGTCCACTGAGAGAAAGTAGTTTATCTTGTTGTCCCTAAGGACTACAACCAGAGCTATCTGCTTCCAGTATTGTGTTGGGAAAATTCCGTTTGTGATAAAAATAACATTGGTCTGAGCTGTAATGCAAGCTACCACTCATCATATTCAAGCAAGACAAACTCTTGGTGTTTGGAGTCAAATTAATGAAAGAAGGAATGATTTCAGCATGCTATGAATTTAGTCTGCACAAAATAATTTTGTTCTTCATTGTATAGGATTACATGTATCCATTGTGCATTCATCAAAAGGAATTTTTAGTTCTATTCCTAGAGTTATCAGGCATGTCTTTCATTCTGTAATTGAATTTATTTACAGTTTGCCTGCTGGACTCACTTGAGCTGGCCCTGTGCACTGTTTGCCTTGTCCCTATTATTATAACATCTTGTTTCTCTTTTTGGTAAGAATACTCTGTGGATTGTTCATAAATCCATGCTATCCTTATGGGAGATTGTTCAATCNCCTAGAACTGATACTTGACTGTTGTCTGATTCAAAAGGAAAAATTAAATAATCTACAAACTGTCCCAAGAATCTGAATCCAACCTAGGAAGCATCACTGAATCTAGCTTGTCAAGTCTTTAAAAAATATTGAAATATAGAGCTTTCATTTGGCTTTGTTTTGCAGCGAAAATGTTTCTCAGAAAGTCATTCCAAAGTAGCAACTGTGACCAACTCATTGTTTTGGGAAAGCAGTTAACAGAAGTATCACCAAGATTACACTGCTCTGAAATCCTTGTTCAACTACTTTTTCATGATTACAGCATGATCATCCAATGGATTGATATGAAAAGAGACACTTAGAAAATGTATTTTGTGCACTAAGTTTTGTGTTGCTCCTGGAAGAGTTTAAAAGTAAGATTTTCAGTGCCTGTAGCTTCCAGCCATATTCAAGGGCACCTTGATTTAACTGTAAGCAGTGCCCCAGTGTATAGTCATAGGGTTATTTCTGTTCTTTGGGGAGAAAATCAGGCTGCAAATGCACACATCCTTCATGGCAGAATATCTGTCTAGAGAGAGGAAAGCAGATATATCTATAAGGGTAAAAATCCCAAATATAGCCTCTAATAGGTGTGATAATTATTTTCAGGAGAAAGTGATAAGATGCAGTTTAAATCCATGGGGCACATTGAATGTTCCAATGAATGTGCAGTGTATTTATTAGGGTACTCAAAGGATTTATAGCTGTTCCAAAGAAGTACATCTGCTCTATGACTACAGGCAACTTTAGTTTCTAGGGAAAGTTTCTCAAAACTTTTTAAAATATGCTTTAACCCCTTGCATGCCAACTTGACATACCAAAAAGTGAGTTGCCTCACACAGCCTTCACAGGAAAAGTCTAAACAACAGCATCCATCTGCTCTGGATGCTCAGACTGGGCTAAACCTCTGGCTTGGCACCAGCTCCAGACTGCCAAGACTCAAGTATACCCCTCCCAAAACTTTTGTAATTCCTGGTTTCTGGAAAGGAAATCAGGGTAGAAAGACTGGATGGAATTCTAGTTTTTCCTGTAGTATCTGATTGAGATGATTTTGGCATGCAGTAGCAGTTAAGTATAGGGGAGTACATGTCTATGTACACATATGGAATGATCTGCTGCTCCTGAAAAATGGGATATGCTTGGCAAAGTAGCCCAGCAAAAGCCCATGTCTACATTGCACTGCCCTAAGGGCTTTGACCCAACAAATCTCCTGCCCTTTAGCTATGCTCACCCTGGCAGGCTTATAGTGTGGGGTGCCAAGGAAGAATCTCTTAAGCCACCTCCCATCTCTGCATGCCTGCAAGGGTTCACTCATGGTTCCCCTCAGGTGCTCACAGACCAAAGCTGGAGCTATCACAACCCTGGGAGCTGGTCACCAGACCACAACCTCCTGGTTACCCCAACCACACAGGACAGACAGTCAGCTGAGACAGTGGAAGAAGGAGATATTGTGCTGCACAAAGGAAGAAGAAAATAAGAGATAAAATTGAAAAAGGAAAAAAAATCCCAGTAAAATAAGAAGTCATGAATTTTTCATTATATTCCAATACAAGTTATTACCACCGTGACAAAAAATTTGAACCTCATCACCTCTTCTCACAGCTGCTGAATAACTTGTCCTCCTCGTATGTGCCCATTTGTGGCTCAAGATGTGAACCAGAGAGAATGAAACTGCTTGCTTGATATTTAGGGCAGGGTAGTCAACAACTATTTGCTCTGCTGGCAAATGACCCATAGGTCAGGCCATTGTTCAGAAATATCACAGGAAGATGTTGCCATTCAGAGTGCTGACTCAGGGGGAGCAGGAATGCCAAATGAATGAACAATCATCATGGCATTTTGTTTAGCATGGAAAACTCAATTAAAATTCTGTACTTCTCCTGCTTCTTGTTCTTCCTTGTGGCAATCTTTTTACACAACAGCAAGATGTTAACAGTGCAGAATAAAAGGCATGCTAATAAGTATAATTTCCCTTTTTTTTTTCCCTGAACACCGCATTTGCTTCATGTTCTTTATTCTGTTGTACATAGCAATTAAATAAAGAAAAACTGGTGCTGGGCTGTTTCTTTCTACAGGGATTTTAAATTTTTCAAGCCACTCCTCTCTGAGCATTTGTACATTTGAGAGCAATTGTACATTTGTTCCCTTTCCTCCACAAACGCCTGGTCCTCTCTAGGAACTGCTGTTCTTGTATGCAAAGATGTAAGAGCAGTGAATAGCAGTGGAACAGTCTGTCTGAAATCCATTTTCATCTGTTTTTTCTCTTTTTTATCCCAAGTGTTATCTTATTAATTATAAAATATTTCTGTTCCTCTATTATATTTTTTCCTTTTTTTTTTTTCAATTCCCTGTTATTGGCTTTGATGGACAGATGATATATGATAGCCTGAGACATGTTTGACAGAATATGACTTTGTCCTGCATAAATTACTGTCAGGGGATTTTCAAGGAAGTACTGAAATAAATTTGCAGTGACTCAAAAATGTGTTATAAATTATAACATAATCCCCACCGCTGAATGAATTGATGTTTAAAACAATTAAGTGAGTTTTTACTTTAGGTTAATCCTCATAATTTTTCCTTATAGTTTAACTTCTCAAACTGCTCTGAGCTCCTTGGAGGAAAATATTTTAAAAGGGAAATTTGCCCTGTCCCTTGCCAAAAATCATATTTCTCTTCTGTCAAGCTTGTGTCTCTACTCTCACAGGTAGTTCAGAGATGGCAAGGTTTGGTCTTTCCTCACGTACTTGTATCAACTCCTACAGGGGCTAACTAGGATCCTTGTATATTGTGCCGCTACCTTCCTGATCCTTTTCTACTCCAAGTCACCAAATCCCAGCTTTTCAAATTACATTCTTGAAATACTCCACTTAAGATGATAAGAAATGAAAGAGTTTGTGAAGCTCAGGATCCTTATGGGATCTTGAAAATATTCTGCAGGCAGTGGCCTATATTTTATGCATTCAGTATCAATGGTAGCTTTGACTCAGTAAGAGTAATCTCTTCTGTCTGCTGAAGAGCTCCTGACTGGAAAATAACTAAAATAGACAGAAAATGTGAATGTTTCTATTATTATCTTTAGCTCCTTTATGACACTACCCTTTGTGAGGCTGTATGTTCTTTTTTTCAATTTTGAGTTTTTTTCTACACTGTGAAGAACTCTGGAGCTATTTTTATAGACAAAATTGCAAATTTTCTAGATTTTTCACTCCCAATCCTCTGAAACTGCTTTTCTTAAAACCTGCCATCTTCACTCTTATGGTAAAACAAATCAATTTTCCAGTTTTTGTGACTATTACTAAATCCCCCAAAACATGGATTTCAAAACTTCTAGATTTTGGAGGCAAATAAACCGTAACAGTTGGTACTTTCACGATGTCATTATTTTTATGATAGACTCCTGACCGTGGGAGCACAACCTGCCATCACCAAATGCCTGGCGTGGCTGTAAAGCATCAGCAGATAAAGGTGGGGTAGGCACTCTGGGGAAAAAGAAAACAAAGCCAAGCAAATAGCCAGAGCACAGCTGCCTCCATCGTGAGGGGCTGACACAGGAGCTGGGCTGCTTTTAAGCTCCTGTGTGCGAGGAGCGAGCATGGATCTCCCGCCCGACTCCTCGCTCCCATCAGGAGCGGTACCCGGCAGGAGGCTGCCTGCCAGCTCTGGGCAGCTCGGCTGTACATGCTTGTTCTCAGACACGGCTGAGAAGAGCAGCTGGGCTTCGAGGGAACGATGAGACAAGAATATTTTACTGTTCTTTGTGAAGTGACTCACTAGCTATCCATTGCAAATTGATTGCTTTGAGTCCTGTAGCTTTCCTTTCACCGCCCACCCTGCCCTCAGAGCCCACAGCAGAAGATG
The DNA here is from genome assembly GCA_013400855.1 of Buphagus erythrorhynchus. NCBI lineage: Eukaryota > Metazoa > Chordata > Aves > Passeriformes > Sturnidae > Buphagus > Buphagus erythrorhynchus. The sequence continues at coordinate 166,613 of VZTT01028126.1, read as the reverse complement.
CAGAACAGATGCATTCCTACTTCCCATTTGTATTTGGAAACATCCCAGTGACAGCATCCTTGTCCAGGCAGGACCACCCAGCCTGTCCTCCCCCTACAGCCTCTGTGATGCTGGGGTCTCTTGCCAATAAAGGGAAGGTGCAAGCACAGAAAGAAAGTCAGTACTGAGTTTACATACACAGCTGCTTCTTGACTCAGGCCTCTTCTCTTGGCAGCATCCAGAAAGTGGTGTGTCCCCCTCAGCAGTGTGGTGACATAGAGTCCCCAGATTGTGGTGGCAGGGAGATGCATGGCAACCTACAAAGCCTGCCCAAGAGCCACAACAAATACTCGAGCAGTAGCACCAAACCTAGTTGCATGCTGTGTTTACCTGCTTGATTTAAATATAACTTGAATTGTGCTGTAATATCACTACTGTTAGGTACACATGTTTGGAGAAGTGAGGAGACCTTTACCTGATGCAATATTCAAGAAGGGAAAATAGAGTTTTCCTTGTAAGGAAGGCACTAAAGATGCAGGAGAATACTTTGCCTATCCAGTGACTCTCTGATTTCAAGTAATTTGCTTGGTATTATTTTGATTATTTTTCGTCTATATGGGGGTATTCCTTTCTTCTCTTCATTTTTTCTATTTGGAATAAAAACTCTTTGGGACAGAGAGCTCATTCAAATTCACACAGTGTGCCTCAAGTGCTGGAAACTGTGCTCATTCTTATCCATCAGTGTTTGCTCTTTAAATTGTCCAGATTAGATTTCACAAATGGTTTTGCAGTGTATTGAATTTATGGCAGAGGTGAGCTGTGCACCTTGAATTCATACTGCTTACAAGTCACAGAGCTCAGACTGAGGACTCCAGATATCTGCTTCAAAGAGAACCAAAAAGGGGTTCATTTCCTGATTCAGGATTAGATTGAACACCAATTTTGAAAGAATATCTAAATTCATTACTTTCCTCCCAGCCATGGCAGAAAACAGGGAATCGATTAGTCTCATAGGATTTTTGCTGCTTTAGGATAAAATCTTATGAGAACACCCCATTATTTTGCTATACTTCAATCTGAACTTAAATTTTGTCCCTCTTTTAGAGTGAGTCTTGAACATCAGCAGTAGCTGGACCCACACCCAACCCCTACATCTCCTGTCTGCACCTGCCTGAGCCCCTGGTAGCCCTGAGGAAGCTGTGTGCAGCTGTTGTGTGAGGATCCAGTGATTGGGGTACTTAACCCTATCGTGAAAGGACAAGAGAGTGCAACTCCACCTCAGCTCCCCTGCTCAAGAGGAAGGCATTGAAAGCCATTAGTATATTGACATAGCAGATTGACACTACAAGGCTCTCTCTGACTCCGATTGTTTTCCTGATAAGCACTTTCTGTGCTGAGCCTACTCTCCCCACCAGAAATATATTTTTACATAACTTTGTGTCTCTGAAAACATTACCTTTTTCATTCTCAATATTTTGTGATTTTCACTTAGAACCTGGATATTTTAACAATTTATATTTGCATGTTATTTAACACCAATTTGTTAATAACTTTCTCATCTCCAAAACAACTCTGAAAACGAAATTGTGGCGTCTTCCTTGGAGACTCTGGAAAGAAAATTTGGCCAAAAAAAGAGAAAATATACAAAACTACACATCACTACAATGAGCATATGCAATGTCACAAAGCTTCTATGCTGATTTTTAATTTTTTTCCTGACTATATATTCACCACTTGTACTAATGCAATGTATTTGGATTAAAATAATCCAGAAGGAAAATATCCAGGCCATTGAAACCAAGCTCCAGCTTCAGAAGAGAATGTCTGGCAACCAGAAGTGTTAGGGGAGGGAAATCTAGCAGGCATTAATTTTGGATGGAATAAACCATGATGCTAGAACAAGCAGGAATTTGCATGGTATGGCTGCAAGGTTGGGGTGTTCCCATAGACCTGGGGATCCCCTGGGATAAGAGGGCCTGAAAAGTTTGGCCTTGAATCATTGAGAGTCCTCTTCAGTTTGGAAAGTTTGGAAAGCAAAGCAGCTGTGTCAAGAAGTAACTACTAGTAATGATGTTAAATGTAAGGCTACTTCAAGTATGGAGTACAATTATCCTTGCTCTGTTATGAAAGGACATATCCCAGCTCTTGCTGCCCTTTGAAATCGCACGCTTCTCACAGCGCTTGGAAGGCTTCAGCTATTTTTCTTCTGCTACACATGCAGTTCCTTTTAAACCCTCGAGTTTTAAGAGAAGAAACAGCCACTGCATTACGGATACCAGATGAACATTTCTAGGACAAATTAAGTCTATGTAAGCTTCAAATGCTCTATTAGTAATTGTTTACATTAGCTATTAACATTTTTGCTTGGAGAGGTGAAGGACTGTTCAGAAAGAATCAGTGCTTTACTGCACTTGCCACAGAAAAGCCTCTGGCATTCTATCTTTAAGATTCCAACATATTTCTGTTGCTGCTTTTATACTTATCTGCAGTAAAAAGCTGATTCCTCCGAGTGCTTTGGATTTGCTTGAATCAGATTTATAGACCAGCTTTTTAGCGCTGCTCCTACGTATTGCAGGGAAGGGGAAAGCTGCTTCAGGTCTGACATATTTCCATTTCAGGAAAACTGATGTTTCCAGTACCTTCTACCTTCCAAAAGCAATGTTTTTATTTACTGGGAGTCAAAGTGTAGAGTTTAAATGGACATATTTATGGAAAGGACATTTAGGCCAGGTTGCTCCACCACTGAACAGACTTCTGCCCTTTGTCTCTCCCCAGTCAAAATGAATGTTGAATATGGGAGGAGTTTTGTGTCAGGCTCTACTTGCCTGTAAGCAAAAATGTCAGTGTTTTTATTAAAAAATAAAGGTCCATTTGATAATGTGAGACAATGCTGCACTCTCTGCAGGGCTGTGGACACTGCTGAAGGTGGGATCTCCAGGTGAGGGTTAAGACACAGAAAGGTAGCAATGCCAAAGGCACATGCCTGCTTTACTTGTACTTTTTCGGAGCACGAGGCTGTCAGCTCTGAGCAGTGACTGTCTAGCCTCTACTTGAGCAGTGCCACCTGCCCCTGGAGCCAGGGAACACATGATGTGACACCAGCATTTCCAGGCCACTGATGGCAAGGAGCCTTCTGCGAGATCGTGTCAGCCCTCATGCAGACCCGCAAATTATTTTCCTGAAAACCTATGCAGTAGGCAACCTGGATTGTCTTAAAATGCATGTTTCAGGTCAAAGCTCAATGCAACTCAATTCAACTAGGTCATCCAAGACAGCACCCTAGGCAGTCACATATAAATCACAAATTACGAGACTTGCCCGGATCACTGCAGGTGTCTCAAATGGCACTAGAAACTTAGGTGAGACAATGTTGGGTTTCTGGGAATCGTGATGTGAATGTAGATACGTAAGTGTAGGAGTGTAAGTGTGGAAGCTGAATGCACCCTTACTCTCTGAACTCATATATGTGTTATTCTGAGAATTCAGTAAGGTTAATAGACATTCTTTACTGTTATTAATGGCCTTAACGTTTTTCTTGTCAAAGAGGTGATAGCTCTCAGAGACAATGACAGCAAAAAATCCTTTCATTTTACTTTAAAATACTCTGATGAGAAGTGTCTTGCTTTATAAAGTCACCTGGCTCATTTGTTTCATTTCACAAATTTCCCAGACACTCATTTGTGCTTTATAACTGGGCTTCTCCATTAGTTCTTGATTAGAAGAGCTGTCATCTGCTTTTCTGCAGATTCAAAAACATGAATCATGAGCAGGCAGTTATTGGTGAAGCTCCAGACCATTTAAAGTCACAAAGTCAGGGGGAAAAAAAAAATGGGTGGAAAACCAAAAAGCATTTGTTGAGCAAGAAGGCCTGGGTGAAATTCTCAGAACTTCTCTGCCCTGAGAAAGTATCAATAACCATAAATTTCACAGCCCCCTTTTTAGAACCGCAGCCTTAATGTTTTGTAGGGAAAATAAAGCTTTGGTTAACCTTGGCACTGGCAGACCTCATTAAAATAACAGCCTGTCACTTTCGAGTTTAAAATAACAGGGTTGTCAGTTTTATATTCAGCGGAACAATCTACTGTCTTATTCTCTTGGAACCACAGCGGGTGTGCAGAGGGGGGCTGGCAGCAGCATAAAGACTGAGCAACACTGCCATCTCGAGGGCCCCCCAAATCCAGGGTGCTCCCCAGCAGCTGGGGCAAGGCAATGCTCAAATCCTGCTGAGTCCATGTGGCACACGCCTCACTTTTTAAAAAGCTTAAAATAATCCGCTGTCAAGTGCATGGTGGTTTGGCAACTGCTTGGCATTTAAATTTATTTTGTGAGAAAGTATGGAAATGTATAATGTATGAAAAGAAAAAATTTCCATATAGAGCAAATAAAGTTCTGCCTCGCTTGTTTTATAATTGAAGCAAGTCACCCTCACTGAGGTACCTAGTGTGCATTGAAATTTTGGGCACCTAATGAGCCATTCTAAACAAAAATGTATGCCTAAGCTCCCTACATCTAATCAGTGGAGAAATGAAGGTGCCTTTAAAAAAAACCTCTGAGAGAGATCCTCTTTAGCTAAATAGCCAGATGAGATAGAGGGAGCTCAGTTCAGTTGCTTATACATCAGTGCCTAGTGCCTCTGAGATAACTATATGAAGATGGGAGAAGTAACAAAGGATACACAGGAGACACATCTTTCTTGGGGGACAGCCCCTAAAACTTAGTTAACTGCTTTTCATTAAACCCATTTTACAAGGAAAACTGTGCCAATTAAAATACCCAGCTGTCCTATACTAAGCTGCCTGTGACATGTTTCTTGCCCTGACTGTGACACATACATGTAACAGACATATAAACATCACTTAGTTAGAAACAGTATATAATATGTGCTCTCTAACCTAGTCCTTTTAAACAAATTGTTGGCTGTTAGTCCTAGAATGCTTTAGATTAAATCCCTAATGGACATAAATCGACCTATGAAAGTCTGGCACAGTTTTCTGCTGGTACAGCAGAACACAAATCAGATGGTGGTGAACTGTTTGCTCTTCCTCCCTGGCCATGCCCATGATGAAGGGCATGCCTCTCACAATTCCATATGCAGCTCAGGTGCTCAAGCACCATATTCACAAATCCATTACCCAGCTGCCCACCATTATACAAGGTCTACATTATTTTTAATAAAGACTGCAAGGGTACTGAGTGCATGGCTGGGTGTCTTAAACACTTCTAGGGCAAAGCAAGCAGCAGGAAAAAAAAAAAAAGCTTGTCTGGTTTTTCACTGGAAAATAATGTAGCATGAAGAAGTCGCATTAGTTAAATGTTGCTTGTGGATGAAAGAGCAAAGGAGTCTGTGATTAAAGAAACTGCACAGACACGAACATGGCTCATGATGGCTGCTGCTTTCATGTCTGTTCTCTGAGACAAAATGTCAGACCTCTTTCCACTCGCTGTCTGTAGCTGTTCTGCCAGTGTGACACACTGGCCTGAAGTCCCTGAAATTGCAGCACCCCATCACAAGCAGCCATTTGAAACATCTGCCAAGTGTCTTTGCTGCCACACACAACCCACAGTACAACATCTGGGGAGTCACCTTGGTACCCCAGAGAAGCAACTTCCAGTGAACAACCAAAAACATTTGTACATTTTTCCAGGTCATAAAGCCTTAATTCTCAATGGATTTTGCATCAAGACGTGTCTGAGAGTCCACAAGGAGAAGGTGTTGACAGAAAGGCAAGCTGAATATTCTGCTTTCACTTCAAGAGGAAAATATTTCCAAATTGCAGAATAAACAAGAAAAAAATGCAATTCAAAAACATCAGGAAGAAGAAAGAGAGGTTAATGGGAAACATTTCTTCTCAACATAAATACTCCATATTATTTGATTTCATTTATTGCATTGAACTTACATCAGGTTTGTGTGTGCTTCACTGTCTTTGAACATGATTTTAGCATCTTCTGATAGTCCTTTGTCTTTGAAAGTAGGAGTTACATGGGTGAGGATGATAAATCTGGAAGGAATATGAGATGGTCTTGACAGGGGAGGATTTGGCAGAGCAGGATGTAAAGAAAAAAAAAGGAAATCACTTTTAAAAAATTATTTTAGGGAGTCCACATTCAAAATTTGTTTTTTGTCCCCAGCTGCTTCTAAGCCCACTTTACCACACTGCCAAGGAAGCAGTCATCCATTAGAAATTAAGCCAAAGTGAGTCCATTGGTAATTATCTGCCTGCTTCACAAGCAAGGGTCTTTCTGCAATCTTTCATGCCTATGGAACTGGTATTCAACATACTTTTATTTTTACATGGTATATTCAAAACTTACTTTGAATTCTCATTTTATCCAAATGTCCTGAAATAAAGCAGGGAATGTTAGGGTCGGATTCCTACTAAAGTGATGGGCTTGCTTTTAAATCACTTCATGACTTTGACATGCAAGGTGAGTAAAGACAAAAACATAGGTCAGCTTTATTTACCTTATAACTGAGCCCATGCTGGTAGGCCTGGAACTGAGCTCATGGGTGCCCTTCCAAGTTTTGCTGAGGAATTGCATGACATCTGTGGCTGACTTGGTGGTGTAAGAAGTCAGTGGCAGAACTACAAAATAAACTGAATTTCTCAGCGTAGGGTGTGTATCTGTACCATTCCCATAACTCCGGATATGAGTTTCTCTTTGCAAATTATTCAAATATTTAACTTTTCTCTCTTACACAGTAATGCTTTTCTTCTGTTAGCAATTACAGATCAAGACAAGGCTATTTTATTGTCCATTTTTTATGGACCAAATAAATTAAAAATTTAACTCTTTGCATGGCTCTTGCTGTATCTTTTTTTCTTATGAGAAATTATTGTGATTCAGAAAAAGTTTCATACCTTCAAAGTAGCTGAAAAAAGGATATTTCAATATAATATCAGGGCTATATCAGGAAGTTGACTAGGGAAAATCAGGCTAGCTACAGCAAAGATATCCAGCTGTCTTAATCCCTATAAATCTCTGCTAGAGCAAGTGGAAAGAAAATATGTAAAATATCAAAACTGCATATGTCTCATATTTAAATGTTTCCACAGAAGCCCAACCAAGCTTGAAAGTTAATCTTTAATTCAAAGAATAGGAAATACTGAGGAATCATTTACAAGGCCGCAGGTCACTAGGGAATACAGTAGTCTGACTTCATAAATCACAAGCAAGCAATGTTAACTTAGTGGGTTTTATCTCATTTTCAAGGGTCTGAACATCTGTTATGTAGTTTTTAAATGCTGGTGGCGATCAAAACAATGTACAGAGGAACGTGTGTAACCATGGGGACTAATAAGAGAATTTCTATGGTCATGCTTGACAAGATCCCAGAACTGAAGCCTCTGAAATCCACAGGCAAAAGTTTAACATGTCATGGTAGGCATTACATCTCCTAATTCTATTCTGCATTTAAAGTTTCATTAAAAGTGCTCCAAAGTCATTACCTGCCCAAACATTCATCTCACGGAAGTGGCCATCAGGCTACTCCCTAAAAGAGAAGGTGAATAAATCAGTGTTCAGGATTCCTTTAGCAAGGCCATCAGACACCACACTGCACTTCCAGAAAGTTTCAGGATGAGGTTCGAGGAACCAGTTAGACTCCAGTGCTAAAACTGAGGATTAACAGAGGTCTGGTCAGACAGCAGGAAAGGTTAAGACTTCAGAAACTGAGTCCACACGAGTTCTGTAAAGCTCCAAGGTGAAATAATGCAATAGGGAGGTGTGAGTGGGAGATAGCTGTGAAGGGAAATATCTGAAGGACATGAAAAAGTTTTAAAATGCACCTGAATCGAAGGCATCTCGAGGGGCTGTAAGTGGTAACCTTTCCCTAAGCTGTAGTCATTTTTACTATTGCTGCCTTTTGTGAGTCATGCAAATGTCTGCTTCCCCCTAGGCTCTAAAATGGGAATAACACCTCAAGAGGATGCCTCTGAGATTTAATTAGTTGTCGTTTACCAACGATCCTGACTAAAGTAAGACCCTCTTACTTTATCAGGTGTTCTTCCTTAAGACAATTTTTTTTTTTAATTTCTGTTAGGAAATGTAATTATTTGTTATCTAATATAGAGTATGCAGACACCATTTAATATCTTCAGAAGAGACTGGGGAATTAGAGTCCTCATTTTGATTTTCAGGGAGTATTTGGAGAGCACGTGCAAATGTGTGAGCTGTGAGAATCTCTCTCCCTTCTTTTGCTAGCTTCTATGAAAATGAAAGTCTTCTACTCCAAATTACAGCCCTTAGAAGGGTTGGGGGCAAAATCACTTTCCACTAGGTTTGGAATCACTTGTTGAAAACAGAAAGTCCTAGAGCACCAGCTCTAATTTGAATGTGGGCAAAATCTGAATGTAGCTCTAAACATCTGAGTTTTGGATAGCTTTACATAACTTCCAGCAAGTCATGAAGTTATCGCTCTGAAAGCTAATTACTCACCACCAATATCCATCAATTACTTGTGTAGTTATCCTGAAACAAGCAATAATAAGAAATCTATCCCTTTGACTTTCATATTCACCAAACTTATATTAATGGATCCTCCACCCTATAATCTTTCTTTCTTACACTTTCTATAGAATTTCTCTATTCTCACTGTCTCCTAGGAGGAATTTACACACCATGAACAATGGGCAGTTTAACTCAGTTGCTTGTGCTGGTTAGCTGTCCCAGTAGAGACCTTGGGGTTTTTACCCTCAGCATGGGCAGAAAGGGAAGAAGAGGGATTGCTGTCTCCCCAAAAACCCTGGTCCCATGGGCCAAAGACCTCAGAAAGGGCAAGCATCCTGAGACCATCTCCACTTCTGCCAAAGCCTTGCTCACAGCCTGTAAACTGGAATTTATTTTTTGGCTTGACAGGGCTCCCCTATTGAGACTTTAAAGGCTTGCAAATGCCACTAGTATCTCATGTGAAAACAAAGCAACTAGAGCTTGGCAAGGGGTGTGGAGGAGATTTATAAGGTGTCTATCATGGCATGAAACACTGTCAACAACCCATACAGAAAAATACTGTCCTACTTATTTCTTGTGGATGAAAATTCAAACAGTGCTTCTGAAATAACATCCTCAGCTGTTTCTATCTCCTGGCTTATAAAGTGACATTCCACAGAGTTTAAGTATGGCAAAGCAGCATATGCCATTTGCGAGGAGAGCTATCATGTCCTGAGAAAAAAAGATAAAAAAGATAAATAGTCGAATACAATACTGTACCTCGACAACCTAAAAGACAATCTCAAAACTGAATGGAGGAATGGTGAGCTTTTATTTCTTGGTTTTTTAAAGAACAAAGCTTAGCGATTTCCTTTAAAAGCTATTCAACAAGCTTCCCTAAATCCTATTACAACTTAATGTGAAATGCATCTGTTTCCATAAGAACAACAGTGGCAGCATCCATCCTTTGTAGTCTGTCCTTTGTTGTTTTTTTCTATCTATTCTTGTAGATTTCTCCACTCTAGTACACCATGCACAAAACAAGAAGTGATAAATTTTTAGTCAGAGCATTTATTTATTACGTTGATGTTGGAAATTCAGTTTGTTCCTGCTTGCCTCCTGAATCTTGCCAAATTAAATTATCGCTCAAGGAATTTATAAGGCAAAGAAACTGTTTTGATACTGTCCCAACATTTCTTGCATGTGGATTCTGTATTCAGCTACAGATATTTATCTACACATAATAGCAAAGATGAATATAGTCTCTGCATGGCTTTTCACTGTAACTGAGAACCAAATATACTGCAATGTATTCAGCCCAGGTATCTTAAATCAGTTCAACATCAGCTCAGCACTGCACCATTTTTTTAGAACCTGCACATGTACCTGTCTATATAATATTTTTCTAAGACATGACCAAGCTAGTGGGTTTATCTGATGTACACTATTTAACTGAATTCACATTCAGCAGACTGTGAGGCATATTAATTCTTAAAAAGGTGTATATTCAGAAAACCTTAGACAAATGGAGAGTAGGAAGCTCAAGATTCAACATGCTTTTATTAATGCTTTGCCTGTGGAAAAAGGTGACTTTGATTGTTTGTGTGTTCTGAACTCAAATGCTGGGTGTCTTGTTTTTAAACACAGGAAATTTAGTTTTAGGATTTTTGGCTTTTTTTAACCTTCACCATCATCCCCATTACAAATTTAAACAATGTATTGTTTAACATTATAATTAGTGTGGCTGATGTTTTTTAATCTGTTTTCCCTCTCGTTGTCTCTTAATCAGGTAACAGACATTAAAGAAAAGCTAAAGCTCTCTAAAAAGTTCTGGTCAACATTGCCCTACACAATCTGCAAGGATGAGCGAGTGACAGCCGGTCCGTCAGTCGAGGAGGAGTGCTGGAATGGCCACACCAAGGCGAGGTGAGGTGGACCCCTCTCCACCCCACCCGGTCCAAATACCCATCTGGCCTGAAGCAATCATGAAACTGAGGGTATTTCACAAAACTGTTTAGGAGGGTGAAACAGAAATGGGGAGAACAAGTCATTGTCCGCATGCAGCTTGTAGCCAAGATTACTCATTGTCAAAGCGCCGTTAAAGCCAGAGTGTGAGTCGGGGTAAATGTGCACAGCGTGTGTGTGAAGTGGAGGCAGAAAATGTGCATTGGTTCAGCTCCAGAAGGATAATTTATACTGAGATTTCAAAGAGCTCTTTAGGTCCATTTAGCATCCCTGTGTTGGGACTGGCAGCTTGTGAAGCAATTGCACTCTCGGGACATCTTACTGGGATGAAATAGAAATTGGAATTTCAACTCTACTTGCTATTGGCTGGCAAAGCTTAGGGCTATTTACTAGGAGGGAGGCAAAAAATGAAAAATAACCTCCAGAAAATAAATGTAGCACTCCTACTTATCTTGTGTAGAAGATCTGACCTTATGTTATTTCTTCAGAGATAGCTGTGGTCATCTGCCCTTGTTTGTGATGAGTTTTCTGTGAGTTTTAATTTTGAAGTTTACTTGGCCCTCGCTGCGGCAGAGCAGGAGCCAGCAGATGAGCAGGTGTCTCCAAAAGTCCCAGAGTGGATTCATCAGCTGACAGAGGAGAGGATCTGATTATCCCTGCTGAGAGGGGGAGGAATTGGCTCAGGGACCATGCCAGGGGTATCCTGTGCTTTTGGGTAGACATGAGTAGTGGAGAGGTCTGTGTGTCTAGTGACAGCTGAATCTCTAGAGAAGTGACACTTTCTGGCACTCAAGGACTGGAATGTTTATTTTTCTTTTACCTGAAGATACATATGAAGACAGAATATAAAAATGAGCCAAAAAGAAAAAAACCAAACCAATCAAACAAACAATAGAAAAAAATAAGTGAGACAAGCACATAAAATATAAAAACAGTGAAAATAAGATAACATGGGGAAAAACTTAGAAACGTGCTCAGTGTCATTTTACATGGATGTATGGATGGACAGATGCATAAATAGGTTGCACCCACCTCACCATCTCATCATCTGATCATTTTGATAAGGACCACAGTTTACAGGGGGATGTTTCACACTGAATGCACACCATTTTTTCCTAGCCTTACTACATAACCTTCAGAGGAATTCACTTCACAGACAAGAGGAGGGGGCTGTTTGGGATACTGCTAGCCTCTTAAATCCATTTTTGAATGCATGTGAACAAGTCTGTCCAAATGCACAAGCCACTGCTTAGTTGCTAAGTCCCAGATCCAGAGACAGCCCCTGGGGATTCAGAGAAATACTAGGAGGAGCAACTGGCTATTACAGGATTCATCATACAGGAACAGTGTGAAGAGAGAAATAAAAATGTGCAGTTTCTCTTTTGCTATTTTATCCTTTCTTGTTATTGAGCTTTGAAAGACCTGAGCCCAGGCCAGTGCACTGCCAGTAGTTAAGCAGAGTTTCAAGGCATCCCAGCTAAATGCCATGAGCCACATCAGGATGCACGCATCAGTAAGAGATACATGCTACTCTTTCTACAGAAGAACTGTCAAATCCCTTGATATCTATCCATTCCTCCTGGTTTCCACGACCACCACTAGTGTGTGTACCACATCTGGCAAATACTTGGCAGCTCTCTTCTGCTCCTGTACTGAAGGATTTGGCACAGCTTTCACATTTGTTGGGAGTTAAGGAGGTACATTTCATGCATACAGTTTTTCACCATTCTTTTGCAGAATTGACCTTATGAGAAGCCTGGATTTTTTCATTATGCCTTCTGAGACTAATGTTCTGGAGAGAGAAGAGCAGTCCTCTGTTAATAATCTCCTTGGTAATTGAACACAGATGTTTCACTGGATGTAGAGTGACAGCTTCAAAATATCACCTGAAGATATGATTCTGGCAGGTCCAGCTACTGCTCCTCTGCCCAGTTTCTGTTTAATATTCATTCACAAAGGAAATGTATAGTCATAGTCTTAGTAACAGAATTCAATAAATGCTTCAGGTGGAGGCAATAGCAAAAAATCAGAGAAACACCACAGAATGCCATGGCTGAATATGAAATAGTATTAAAAACAACATTAAAAATAACTAGCTCTAAATGCAAAATCACCTCTTGGCTGGTCGACAAAGACTTTTACTGCAGCATTAAAAAAAAAAAATAAAGGTTTCCTTGATCAGACTGATTAGTATCTGATATCAAATACTAGCTCACAAGAACAAGCATAGGAAAATCTGACCAGTATTCATATATATCTCTGTGTTCACTGTGTCAGCTGTCATAAACAACCCTGTGCTATATGAGGAGCTGCATGCTGAATTCCGGAGAATATGACAAAAGATTGTGATAGGAAAAAAAAAAGGAAATTTAGCCACCTCCTGTTTTCATAGACATTGATACTGTAAGAAAGAAGACAGCATGATGTTGGCTAACATTGGGAAAGGAAATTATTGCTGGGGTTTTTATCAAATCCTATTTTAGTTTTTAACAAATCCTGTTTTGGAATAAAGAATCAGAAACTTTCAATTGCCAGATAGGCATTGTGCCTTATGTTTCACTTTACACATCACCTTTTGATGCTGCTTTTACAGGGAAAGAGAGTTACAAACCTGAGACCACAGAGAATGAGAGCTTGGCTTTCTCCTGAGAGAGGAATTACACCAAGGTCATTTGTGGTTATTACATTCCCTAAATATCACTTTGCTGCCATGATTAATTTACAGTGACACCAGGTCGCCAACCGAAGGTCGCCAATTCAGAAGTAATCATGGGGTAACAGAGTCATCCATTTGGTGTTCTGGAAGGGTGCACTTGGCTCGCTGCTGATCCTGTACGAAGAACAGTTTTAATCAGGTCACATCACGTAGAAACCAAGTGCTGTGGAAATGGGAAAATATTTGTTAGATGGATGAACCTCTTTTTTTGAAAAATCCATATTAAGGATAATAATAATAGCTACTTCAGACAAAGTGCCTTTTAGAGAGATGCCCAGCAGGATTTCTCCATCATATTTGTATTCACAAAAGAACATGAACATAAATTTATGTTTAAAGAATTAACATCTTCTCCCAGATGTGCAGAGACAGATTTCTGAAAGCTATTTAGGATCTAAAAAACAACATTAAGATCAAACTTTGAAAATTTATCTCCCTCCCTACATGCAATTAAATTCTTAACAACAGCTGATGGCATCTTCACTAATAGGTATTCTCCAGAAATTAAGACATTTTCCCAAGAATGACAGAAAATCAGAGTTTAGGACTTAAACCAAGTCCAAGGTATTAGTCCTTGAATATGTGACTTTTACCGAAGTAAGAACAGCAACCAAATCTGGAGCCCTCTGATATTCAGAAGAATAACCTTGAATTGCTCCAACCAACTCAGCCGGCTCATTCCAACCAAAGCACCTGAGAGATTGTACTCATGCACTACCATCCTGGTGCTCAGGCTCAGCAGGGCTACAGACTGACTAATATGTCTTAGCTCTGAAAAGCTGTAATCCGTGGAATAGATGTGACCTACATTCCATTCCACAAGAAACCTATCACTCCTCTAAACAGAAGAAGAAATAGAATGATATAAGAGATAGAAAAATAAAACAAACAGAAAAAGATAGAGAAAGGTAAGCAATAAAAGGAAAAATGAACACAATAATTTTCAATATCTAGCTCAAAACTATAAGGTATGTCACCAAAACAAACACAGGATAGATTCTCAGCTGTCCTGACACTCTCTTCTTCTCCTGCCGTACATATGGGAGTGTCTAGTTCTGTGGCAGAGAGCTTTTAATTTCTGGTGAAATTCAGCTGGGAAGAAAGATCTCACCAGATCAGTGCTTTCCCTGAGAAAGTTGCTCACTGCTGTCCAGCAAAGTTTGCAGAGACAATGAGTTGAGTGTCCATTAGCTGGAGGTAAGCATAGATAATTGTTTAGCACCACTAGTGAAAGCGGGAATAAACCACATCTCAGTAAGTGTGAAAACTGCCCATTTTAATTGATGGCTCTAGTTTATTTTTATATCTTCCTACAAACTGTCAGTGAGGCATTTTCTCCCTCTCCTTGTCTCTCCTCAAGTTTTTCTCCAAGATGGGGGAAAAAAACCAAATTTCCTGAAGTGAAAATATCCTATGGGGATTACCTCCTGAGCAAACAGAATCAGATGAGGTGAACTAGTTAACCAAACAAGCCAATTTTCCACTGCACTTATCTTTCTGGACCAGATGTGACTGTCTAAACCCAGCCCAGCCTGAGTAAGCCTGTGCTGTATTTTGTACTCTATTGCCTACAATTCTGTGCACCTGGAATAACTCCAGTACTGCCTAGGTGGCATGCCCCAGTTGTACGGTAATCAGCTGCTGTGGAAGAAAATATGGAAAATGTTGTCCTTTAAGACAGATTCTTTTAAAAATCAGAAGATCAGAAGATTCATACTTTCTTACTTTTTTATTTTTTTTTAATTGGTGGGGGGTGTCAATTCTACAGGCTTTATATATATGACCTGAAAGATTCATCAATCTTTTTTGGACTTGAAAAGGAAGCAGACATCATGGAACATTAACGGGTTATTAAGAAAAAAAAAAGTGAGGGGGAAAAGAGAAGTGGTTTTAAATAGGCTTTGTGGTACTTGGCTATGATGTGCCAAAAGACATCTTTGCTGTGTCTGTTGAGACAAGCAAGAACTGTGGAAAGGCTAAGAGGAACAGAAAGCATTAATATTTTAGAAAACAATGTAAATTACACTAAAATCCTGACACAGCAGAGCAAGGAGCAAACACCAGGAAACAAACAGTATTGTTCGGCTTCTCTGTACTCAGAGGGCTAAGAAAGCTTGCTTCCTTTTTTTTTTTTTTCTTTTTCTTTGCTAGGAGGATGCAAAGAACAGACACTGATTCAGGTTGGCATTTCTCTTCTTTTCATTTATAATGAGCATACAGTTCTTGTAATGGCCAGGTCTACAAAGATATCATTAAGGAGAGCAGAAGCAGCAGCAAAGCTTAAAATTCACAAGGGTGTCTCAACTTACGGAACTGCAGCAAAAGCAGCTGTGTTCAACAACTTTGCCCAGCCAGCAACAAATCTTCTGTCAAATCATGGTCCCAAGACATGGCTTCCTACTCAGTGCATCTTAACCCTACCCCACACACATCAAAAGGGTTTTGTCAGAACTTGTGTTGGGCTGCCTCTCCGAGGCTGCCACTCACAAAACACCTTGGGCTGCATGTTCCCATATCTGCGCGAGTCTTTTAAAGAAAGGAAAACTATTCAAAGCATTTTCATTCAATATAAACTTTTCTGACTTTCCCCACCCCCCCCCAAAAAAGAAGCAGGTGTATTAGTTCAGTAATGAGGGCAGAATCCAGCTACACACTCAAACATGTTAATTCAGGTACTTAAATATGGGGTGGGAAAATAAGGAGTGTGCTGCCTAAGCAGTTGTAGTATCATTGGAGACTCTCTGGACCATCTGGGATGAGTAGTGACACAGGACACTGCCTCCCCTTTGGACCAGAGCCTGGGCTAAAATTGTTTGAGCAATTTTAAAAACAGCAATAATAAGGTGCCTGAAAAGATTCCCAATATCCTGTCAGTGCACTCAAAGAGGCAGTTTTCCCCTGCCTGAACACACTTACCTACTGCTATGTAAGATGGTCTAAGTAGTCACGACACCTTCAAGGAACTGGGAAATTAGACCCTGGACCTACTGGATGTTCAAACCCTACTGGAGTGGCAGCATGATGCCAAACAGCCTACATCCTAGTGGCTAAAGTGGCATTCAAGACTCAATTCAGCTGCCTGAAAAAAGACACACACCATAACTTTAGATGCCTCAGATGTCCAGGATCTCCCCCTAAAGCCTGCAGATATGATCCAGAAAGCCTCATCTTTCAGAGCTCACCTTTCAGAGCCAGTGACAAGAAGAGGAGGAATAACTAACAGCACTCAAATGGCACCAGCTGTCTATGTTTATGCAAGGAAATCCCAGCAGATGAAATATAATGAACTAGTCATTTGGCCAAAGGCACATGGGACTGTAACAGCTGTCCTTGCTCCACTGATGGATAAACTCCCGACTAGCTGTGACTGGATCTGGTGGTGGCTAGATCTGGTGAGAGTGGGACTCTGCTTATGCACAGACACTTGCATTTGAGCATACAAGATTTGGTTTAAACCTAAATATTAATTTACAGCCTTTATAATGCTTTTGCTATTATCTCCTAAATGCCAAGGTAATTTAAGTATCCAAATAACTGTTAGTCAGTGTTAAGGTCCTGGATTTCTTGTGACCTACTTATGTGTCCCTTACACACCTAAGTGAGGTATACTAGCCAGGAATGCTTTGGAGATCACCAGATCCTGGGCAGATAAAGCAGGGTGTGTGACAGTTTGACAAAATCACGGAATGGGCCGCCCCATTTAAAGTTAGATGCTCCCGAGAAGGACATCAGATGCACACTAGTCACAGTGCAAAATACAAACCTTCATGAAATGCACACACCAGAGCACTCTCTAATTGCTTTAAGTCAGTATATTCTTCTTTTATTATTGATGATAAGATGAAATTAAACAGAAGTCAGTCAAAGAAAGCCTGTGAGCTGCCCTTCAGAGCTATCCTTAGCTTCTCATGGACAGCTTGCAATAAAGAGCTGCTAACCTTTCATAAACAAGGCAAGCAATCCACATGAATATTTAGCAATTTCAGAGCACTTGTAGCTACTAACTAGCTACTATGGCCGTTGTCATGGACGGGATATGGAGCAAGACAGTCATCCTCTCTGAGCCAGTAATTCAATTCTTACATTCTTGCTCTTTTTAATCAACTGCACCTTGAAATTGCTGATTTACTACTAGGCTGAGTAATTTATCTACAGCAGCCCTTTCATTTGTAGGGACGTGTGACAGATGGAGATGCTGCTCCTTTGCAGTCCAGAGCATCCCTGCCTGCCAAGGTCTCCATCCTATTGCCTCTAGGCAGCTCTGCAGAATTATTTCTTATTCTGTCTTTAGTGATTCATAGCACTGTGGTCTGCAATCTTCCATACTGGGGGAGGCAGCTTCTGTGTTCTCACTGTAGTAAATCTGACCACAGGAGTTTGGATGGGATCCCCACAGCAATGTTATTTCTCATCGTGGTACTAGTGAAACAACAGGACATGCAGCTTGAGGCTGGGTATTTTGGCAATCATATTTGGTTCTTAAATGTTCACACATCCCCAGGATTATTCTCATATAAGCCTTCAAAGGCCACTGCTGGTAAATGAGTCCCATCTTGCAAAGCAAAGACCAGTTATGCTGAGACTAAGCCCTTCCTTGGTGCAGCAAAGCATCTGTTTTCTTGTGAACCTCCAGAAGCAATGAAGAGCTTATTTTCCCTTCATTATGATTTCAACAGGGAAAGTCCTTTCATCTCCCTTACTTTCACATTTATTTTTCAGATATATTTATTTTTCCAGACCAATATGAGCAATGCTGTCATCAATACCAAACTTCAGTACTGGTAGAGAATTGGGCACACACAAGTGAGAGTGAGGTGGAATACTCTCAAACTACATTTGGTACCAGGCATCATGAAAGTTTGTCATTAGAAGACTAGACAGTGCTATCATTACTTATTGTCCGAGCACATACACACACAAGGAGTCCCACAAATATCAGGAGGACAGCCTGGTATACAGACTAATTACAAAATAGATCATATCCTTATGAAGAACATAAACAAAGGGTAGATCTGCCCCAAATCCCTTGCAGCTTAAATATGAGACAAAAATAGTAGGTAAAGACAGACAAGAGAGAAGAGGGAAGCTGTGATACACTATTTTCTCAGGGTACCATGCCAGCATAGAGAAATAATATCAACCCTTTTTCAGCCTGGCAGCTGTAAAATGCACAGGTAATTTTTAACAGAAATTCGAAGCAGGAAAAATGTAGCTTTGCAAATGCCTACAAGGAGAGCTTCCTGAGGACAAAGAGCAGCAGGGGACAAAGAGTGCATCTTTAACAAAGGGTAATGGGGATTTTACTGTAGGATGATTGGAGGCATGGGCTGCTTTTTGTAGGGGAAAGATGTACAAAAGCACGCTTGCTGCCTGTGAGCAGCCTAAGACTGCATTACTCAAGGTCAGAGAAATGAATGCTACAGTAATCAAGAAATTATAAGGTAAGAGCCTGTATAAAAGTTTCAGATTTGTGGATGGATAGGAAATGCCATACCTTAAATTTTATGCACAAAGTACACAAGATATGCAAGCATATTCCAGTTTAAAGGAATAATGACCAAAACAAAGAGAATACTGGAGTTTGGTACCATTATAATGCTTTTTATGGGCCTGGATGTCATGTAGGCTGGAGATGTTGTTCATGGTGGTCTGAAAAAGAGATGCAAGGAAGAACTGGAGAAGAAAATTAAGTGCTCTTTTAAACTAGGAAAGCCATAATGCCTCAAGATAGGCTTCTAAACTGTCTCAGAAGAACAAATATGCTATATACAACAAAGGACTTCATATTTTTTAAGCAGAAAGAAATAAAAACAGCAGAATGCACTGTTGGATGCTTAATTTAGTGTGCAGCCATTCATGTCAGCAGAGGATGTGAATATGTGGTGACTTAATGCTGGCTTGCGGACCTTTTCCGTAGTTCACACAGTCATTGCTCTTGCTGGGGAGTATATGGAGAGTTAAGAGGTTGAAAAACTTAAATCCTTTCTGCTCTCCATGCAGCTGTGCTACTAAACAGATCCTTTGGAGTCAGTAAAATTAAAAACTATATTTTTAAAACTGTTTTAATGGCTCTGTTTAAGAGCTGCACATTGAATTTCTTAGCACATCATTTTATTGCACAGTGTTTTATTTCTGGAATTACTGCATCTCAAACTAATCTTTCATTCTGCTCTATAGATACTTGCCTGAGATTATGAATGATGGCTTGACCAACCAGATCAACAATCCAGAAGTAGATGTGGACATCACAAGGCCAGACACCTTCATTCGACAACAAATCATGGCCTTACGTGTCATGACTAACAAACTGAAGAATGCGTACAATGGGAATGATGTCAACTTCCAGGATACGAGTAAGAAACCATTAACTGTCATTACGTAACTGTAATCTTGGAACACATTCATAAATTGGCTCTGTTGCAATGACTTTCTGTGGTCTTTGTGCTCTGTGATGCTGACAACATAAAAAGTCTTTTTCTGTTCCATGAAATTCCAGTTATATAATTGTTTCTTTTGCTTCTCTTCCTTAATCTTCATGTTTAATGCATCCAGACACTGAAGGCTTTCCATAACACCAGCAGTCTGATCCTTTTTCACAAGAGCATTTAATCACCTAATTAAGTCACAGTGGGTTTCATTTGGAAGCTTTACTGAATGAAATTTAGCACCACCAACACTTCCTCCTTCCCAATGTGTTCATCCCCACTGGGGTGCCAAGCGGAAGGGAGAAAAGGGATGAAAGCTGTAGCCTGTAGCACTCACGCTGTTTCCCTCACTCCTTTGTGCCAGGTGACGAAACCAGTGGCTCAGGCAGCGGGAGTGGCTGCACAGATGACATCTGTCCCACCGAGTTTGATTTCGTCACCACCGAAGCACCGCCAGTCGACTCGGACAGGAGGGAGGTGGAGGCTTCAGCCGCACAGCCTGGCTGGTCACTGCAGACATTGCTCATCATCTGCCTCAGTCTTGTACTGCAGAGACAGTGGAGATAATCCTGGATCTAGTCAGAGAAACTGTGTTTTAGCTACAGAAACAGCCAACTTTCTTCTTTTCTTATACTCTTGGACTCTTGGACAATGGACCACGCCACAAACACTTGCAGTTTTCTACAAGACAGCAGTATTGCAACCTGCTTCCCGTTTTAGTTTTCCCAAAGAGTACCAGGTGCCAGACTGAACTGCTTCCTGCTTTTTTCAGATATCTCTGAAGACAATATTCACTCTTGAGAGAATTCTTTCTCAATCCTTTATTACAGGAGACTTTCTGAGCTTCATTTCCTTTTATGCTGCAAAAGGGAAAAAGGATCTTACAGTGTATGTTTTTCCCCAGTGAGAAAAAAGACAGGGGAAGAAACCAAGAAAGTTTTCTTTCTGAATCAAGCCTGACTCAAGGCTGCTGCATTTCAACAGAATATCAACAAAACAAAGAAAAAAAAAAGACAAGAAAGGAACAAAAAAAAAAAATGCAGCCATTCTTCACTGACAGCCAGGTTTCCTTTAGGAACTTCTGTAGGATGATTCAGGTCATCAGAATGATCACTGTTATAGGGAGGAAGGCTGGATTTTTTTTTTCCCCAATACTAAAAAGGTATGTCTCAGCAGTGAATGTCTTGCACTCCATCTGCCAACCACATCAGATTGGTATGAAGGTAGAGAAGCTGAAAAATAAATTTATCTTTTAGTATGGTAGTAGGTCCACTAGCTTCAGAATGTCATGTTACAGTTGCTTAGGATTTGAATCTTAATGCCCAGTAAAAATATGAGTAGTAGCATGATTTCACCTAGTTTCTTTTAGGATTTTTCCATGTTATAGAATTGTCACAGTTTTCCACTTAGCTCACCACTGTGAGCTCACCAGCCATGATGGTAATGTTAAACAACGCTCTTGACCCCTCATGGGCTCAGACAGAAAATAATCTCTTGTGATGTAATCTTTTCCTTTTGTTACTGTTCTGACATCGATTAGAACTTTTTGCTACTCTGCCCATTAGCCTACCAAGACAGCAATTCTCTAATAGACTAACAGCAACCGGATCAATAGTGTGCTTCACACCTAACTGCATCTTTCATATCAGTTAGTTTCAGTGTCACAAGGATTTCTTCTACAAAAGTTCAGATCAAACAAATATATAGTACTGACATGGAGATTTCTTTCACTTTTTTAGTCTTAGTATGATCATCTATTTTTATATATATAAATATATATAAATCACAGATTTTAACTTCTTAATTACAAGCTCAGGGTTGACACTTCTTTATAAGAAAAAAAATATTTGGTCAACCAACTCTTCTTTTTTTTGCTGCTCTGAAAAGTTACCCTTTAATGACTGGTGAGCATGAAAATCAAAGAAGAGAATTTTTTACATATCCAGTTGTCCATTTACTAACAAGTTTGCAGGTTGATGGAGAAAACCTCTCTCATGTGTGTGTATTTGGTGGAGGGGGGGTGGAGCATGTGAGTTTGTATGATAGACCTAGAGAAGGACGTGGATGTTAACTATGATAGTAATTGTACTTCAGATTCTTCAAGGATACATTGCTTTAATAATCATTGTCTAAATGGTTGTGGTCTGGGATAGAGTTTCCCTAATGTGCATCTGGTCATAAAACCCAAGATGGAAGCTGTTTAAATCCTGGAGAAACGAGTATCAACAATTAGACATCAAAATCTTCCTTCTTCTATCAACCACAGGCAAAGGATTTTTGGGGCAATTCGGCCTGGTGTTGAAATGATTTGCCAGAAATTAATTTCCTGATTCTTATGTTGACTCTGGAAATGGTATACACAAATTGTGGTAACACTGTAAAGCCAGCCAACCACATTCCAATTTAACAGCAGAGCAGGTAGATCTTATCCATTGCAATCGCTTTTTCCTGTCAAATTATAATTAGCTATCGATTTAGGCATGAAATTAAAATAGAAAACACACAGCACATTAGAACAAAGTATACTTAAGCACTTTTACCAAAAAGTATTTACAGTCTATTTATATAATATGTCTCATAACTAAAAAGCATAAGTTTTGAGCCACTTGTATTCAATTCTTTTTCTGGCCCATTTTTTTACTTTGAAATATAATGATAGATAGCATCATAGAATCATAGAAGCAAGGAATGGTCTGGGTTGAAAGGGACCTTAAAAATCATCTAGTTCCATCCCACCTGCCTTGGGCAGGGATGCCATTCATCAGATAAAGTTGCTCAGGGCCCCATCCAGCCTGGCCCTGACAGGTGTTCTGGGCCCAGATTAGTATGTCACTGTCTAGATCACACAGGTCTTACATGACCATAGCAATACTTCCTACTTCTCCAAAGGTTCCCCCTGGAGCAAGTCTTCTGATTGAGCATTTACTGTTTATAGGAAATTTAAGCCAGTTCTCACAGGCTTTTTCTTTTGCCCTGGCACAGCAAGTATCAAGTAGAAGGTCTTTGCCTTTAATTTTTTTCCTGAACTTGCACATGCAGCTTTCTAGAAGGAGATCCCTTTAAAAATCTCCCCTGATCCATCTCTTTCTACCCATCTTCACATCCTCTCTACATCCTCAGCAATTTTGTTTCAGGAGAAGTTAAGTTTGATTTTGATTTCTCTGGTTGTGTGCTTATTCATTGGTAACTGATTTAATTTCCATCTGATTATTCTGATTCTGAGAGCTTATTGACAGGCAAAAATGTCCAAGCCCTCTGATGCACGTCCTCTGTTGTACTTGCTCCATGTTGCTGGTGAAGGAGCTGATGGACTCATCAGGTTTTTGTGTTAGCCTCAGCCCACATGTAGGTGACCTGACGACAGTTTTCAGCTGGTGCCACCAAGGTGTGTGTCCAGGGTGGTCTCATCTATTTGCAGACCTCCATGGACTTTTGGAAAGCAAGAGGGAAAGAGAGATCCCCAAGAACTAGGGGTTCACTGAAGGCGCTCGTCACTGCAGGAACTTGCCCTGCTCTTTTTGAATTGGATCTTATAAACTGCTGCTCAACCAGCACACCAGCTTAATCTTTGCCAAAATGTGATTCTTGAGGGAGTTCTGCCAGAAATTTATGTCTTCCACGTTATTATATCTTCTCTTATTTTCCTACTAGACATGGTGATATTTTGTCAGGAGACGGAGATGCCTTTGCATGAAGTACTGTGTATACATTTCTTTAATAGTCCCTAAAGGTTGAATACACTCTTCATACATTACATTTTTCTGAGATTAAGAGAGCTATTAAATCTACAGAGAAAATGAAATAGGGAATGAAGGAGAGAAAATAAAAAGCATTCGTGTTCATAAATGTGAGAATCTACATAATTTCCAATTATTCTATTTGCACATCCTTTGCATCCAATAGCTCAGCTTCTAAGGTAATTTTTTGGTGTGCCACAATTTAAATATTTCTCTTCTGTTAGCAGCAGATAAAGTAAGAAATTATAAAGAAGACAATTACATGTTCAAGAAAAAAGAGCTAAGTCCTAAAGAAAAGTTCTTTGATTGTGTAAACCCTCTATGCTGCACAATCTAGAAGTTCTTCATATGTAATGTTCTTTTAAAGTGGAGGCTAATAAAAAATTAGATGCAATTAATTACATAACCATTGCTGTAGACTCCTGTGAGGTTTTATCTTTTCAGTATTAACTGAATTGCTTTTGCATCATCCCCAAATTTTTCATGTTCAGTGTACTGCAGATTTTTCTACTGATGACTCAACACAGTACTGCAAATGCAGTGCAGACTACCTGGGCTCTTAGGCATTTCAGAAAAAGACAATCAGAAAAAAATTTAAAAAGAGGATAGAGAATTCCTGCAAAAGAGAAGAGGAAAGGAAACTGTGCCACGGTGTGCTAGTGAGGGTTGATCTATCCCAGTTCCCTAAGACGTATCATAGACCTCTGTCCATGGAAAGCTCTGAAAAATCTGAGTCTCAGATGCACAAATCATCCCAGTTCTGTGGGATTTTTAGGAAGAATGATTCTCACAGACATGTGAACCAGTTTGACCTGCTTCCATGCAAAATGGCTTTACACTGCATGTGACTGAGCACTGGTACAGATTGCTCAAAGAGGCTGTAGAGTCTCCCTCACTGGAGATATTCAAGAACCATCTGGACACAATCCTGTGCCATGTGCTCTGGGATGACCCTGCTCCCTGAGAAAGGAGGTTGGACCTGATGACCCACTGTGGTCCCTTCTAGCCTGACCCATTCTGTGATTCTGTGATTCTATGAGCTGGAGCTGTTCTTGGGAGGCGGACTCTGTGTGCAATGTCTCAGCAGGCAGCAGTTGCCTTCAGTTTACTGATTCTGAATCATTATCAAATGTAACCATACTTATTCACTGAAACTTTTATTACTTCAGCATAAAAAATAAATTACAGCACAAATGCAAGTTGTGTTTTTTGTTTTTAATTTGCTCCCAAAGGTAACCCATTAAAACTGAATACAGAAAATTTTAGAATGATTATGCAGATTTCTGTAGATTTCATTATGGATATTAAGAAGAAATCCATATTTCAAAGACCACAAAACTATGCTTACTGTATTAAACCACAAATTTTCAAGCCTGCTAGAGGAGAATGGATAGAGTTAACAGCAGTGGAATGTTACATAAAATTGAAAAAAGCCATCATTTTAAAGGGAATTCAGCAGTCAAAGGCTAAGTCGTAGTGTCAGTACTGCGATTATGTTGTCAAAACATAATAGACTCAGCAATGCCTACTTTCAGGAAAAATAGGGCAGGTGATGCACTGAGCATGGCAATGTTTTCATTACAACTGCTCTGATGGACTGTAAGGATCATATTAGCATGTGTCATTATGACCCTTTTTGGATAAAATAATGATAAAGACCAGAGTACCATGGTATGTGAAGGATAAATGTTATTATAGTAACAATTTCCTCCTCTGTTAAACAGTATAGGAGACATAATGGAGAATGAAAAACTTTGATTTTTAAAATAAAGTTCTAAGACTAGACGAGTGATGGTCTCAAATCAATTTAGTCAGAACATTTTGCAAGAGTCTGTCCTATTCAAATCTGCTGACCAATACAACCAACCAATCACGTGAGGGTAATTTGCCAATGTAACATGAGGTGCTCGCTTACAGTATCTACTTACTTTTTCTGCTAAGCTGAGTATATAGTTTATGATTCTGATTGTGCATCATATGAGGTCATAAACAGACTTGTGCATTGCACCTGTGTGAAATCCTGGTGCCATGACAAAGCAAATGAGAGCTTTGTCGTTAACAAGGGTTTTGACTATAATCAGGGGGAAGAAAATAAGTCCCTTTTCTTCTGGAAGCTGTTCATATGTGGTTTATTTCTGACTCTTAATAAAACAACAACACTGTCTATAAAAGAAGTGATATTACCGTTGTCACCTGCAAGTTTTCAACCTTTACTCCAAAGCAGTTGCAGTCTTTCTGCCTGGTTTCCCCACAGCCAAGGTCTCTGGATTGTCCAGGAGTTCAAGAAAGTCATATGTGTTTGTCCATAGCTTAAAGTCTACACAGTTAAATCAAATAATTTCAAGAAAATGAGTTGGTATTTCAGTCTGCTTTTATGTCACCTTTATATTTAATTATGTAGCATTGATAATTAACAATATAACACACCTGAAAGGCTTTTGTTTCACATCAATGAAAAAAAACCTTCTTCCTTTTCCTCCTTTATTCTGGCACCAAGAAATCTGTGTGGCTTAATACTTAAAGCAGTTGGCAGCATCTGGTGTGTAGTTTGTTTATTAAACTCAGACCAGCTGCATTACTAAGAGGAGTTGTCTTTTTCTTGAGAGGGAATAGGGAAAGTGTGTGTCCATTTATCATTAGCAGAAAAGATGTACAGAATGTCGACTATTTATCTTAGATACAGCGGAGGTCCATCTGTCAGCATTTCTGAAGATGTTTTAAAGTCAAATTTCCAGGGAAGACAAATCTACTCCCACTGAAACATAAATCAGCACAATTTTCTTCCATGAAAATACTACCAAATATGTCACTTTCCATTCCAAGTATTGAGGAAGTTAGAAAGAAATTTGACTTCTCCAAAGTGGGAAGCTAGCCATTTAGGCAACTCTCCTTCTCTCACCTTCTGCAGCTCTTTTGTAGCTCTCCAGGGCTCTCCTGAGCCCCCACACAGATTGTCTGAAGCAAGGAGCCTCCTGGGTAAGCAAGTTGTCCCTGAACAAGGGAGTTTGTTTCTCCAAGGTGAATAGAAAGACAGCTGAGGAATGAGTCAGGGCAGAGTGGCTTCAACAGTGAGACCCAGCAGATATATATGACTGTGGGGGATCAACAATAAAATCAGGTGAGGGACAGCTGGAACTTCTCACATCTTATCTCTTCTTTTCTTCTTCTTTCCTCACATCCAGCTCAGGCTTTCAACCTACTGTCTGTGGATTTTCAGTGTAGTCTGATTATAACCATCTACTCATGGACATAACAAAGGCATAAACATTGCTTCACAAGTCAGCAGTGCTTTGGTAGTCTGCTGCAAAGTTTCTCTCTCTCTTCTTATTTTCCTGCTAGACTGTCTGATTCTGTACCTTTCAGAGTCTGAGGAAGAGCTTACTACCTAAAACAGATTTCTGTGTGTCAATAGTCCATTTTTCATTTTAAAAAAGTGTTATTTAGGCACAAAAGTTGTTCACATGTCTTATAAAAATTTTTCAATTTCACTATGTATCTAGTGAGTTTTCTTCTCCAGCCTGAAAATGACACTCAGAGGAGGCTTTGGAAAAAGCCCAAATTCCATTAACCCTCTAAGTTTCTTAGAGGTCTCCCATGTTCCACTAAATACCCCAAATACCAGGTTACAGGTGGACAGTGCCTCTTCTCATCCCTACTCTCCTCACTCCTCACCACAAAGTATTATCCTGGTGTTGAAAATCTTTCAAAATAAGTATTTCATCATTTCAGCCAGTAAATTTTAATTTTTTTCCCTCCTGTCTGTGTTTCCTGATGATAAATAATTCTAACTAATTCCTCCTGTGTGCCACATGTCCTATCTATCTAACCAGTGTGGCTATGACAATTTTCTTCTCCAGGCTGAACTGTCTTTTCTGTCACTTTTAGCTTACCAGATTTTCTATCTCCCATCACCAGATTTCTGTGCCTTTGGTAGAAACTAAAGTTTCTATTTTCAGACAGAGGAAGTAGCAACAGGGAGATTTGGTTCACTTATTTGGGAGGTTTCTATTGGGCTTTATCAAACCTCACCTTTAGCTTTTATTCCCTATTCTAAATATGCTTGTCTGGGTGTATGTTCTTGATTATCCGACATAAATCCTGCTGACCCTTTTTTCCTACTATAATTAGAGCTTATAGACTATGTTTTGGATTATTCACTCAGTTGTGGCAAAATTGTACTTCTTCCTTATAACTGTAGCCTGAAATTTCTGTTTTGTTATTGTCTGGTATGCTGATGAGCCAGTAAGGCCAATGCCAAAGAACTTGTAGATTTTCTACAGCAAGATTAACTGAATGGGCAACAACTTCTGGAAACAATTCATATTGCTTCAGTAATTATTTTGAGGTCTGATGTTGGGTATTTTTTATTTACTTTTATTTTATTTTAACATTGTGGGCTTCATTTCATTTACTTCACACATCGACCACATGTATATTACGTTGTTCACATGTAATGTAACAGATAAATTGTTTCAGTCTTTAGATCACACAGAAGGTTTATAACCAGTCGGTTGGATTTTAGGGGCTTTTTTTAAGAGCTACAGAATGATAATCAGTCTCAAAAGTTTGCCTAAGGGGTAGTCAGAGGACTTCAGATTTCAGCTTCATGCTATTGATTGAGTTTGAGACTTCAAAAATATTTTGTAAATCATTTGTGAATATGTGTGTGTACTTGAGAGGGGAGGAGGGAGCATTTGCATTTCTGAAATATTCTGATGCTTCTTTTCAACTTCTGCCTAATCTGAACACAAATCTACAAATGAGGAATTCGCATTCAGATGTTCAGGGAAGTCAAACTAAATCAATTGATGGACATTTATAGACAGAGTGCCCCTAGGTAACTTTTTTTTTGCTGATGAGCAACATCATTTAATTTCCACTACGAATTTTGTTACATTTATCAAATTCAAAGAAAGGGTGTTGTTTAAGTAGGACAGATTTCTTGATTTGGGTATCAATTGACATTTATACATGTTTGTTAAACTTTTATGACTCCAGACATATGAACATTCCTTGAAAGCATGCAAATTGTTAGCTCTGGTTTTTATGCTGTATTTCTAGATTAGTATTTAGCATAGCTAAATGTGAATTTATAGGGATGGTATTTGAATGCAAATCAAGTTTAGAATAGAATTCATTTTAGACAGAAACGGGGTTGGGTCGAAAAAATATTATTTAACTTTAAACCTGCTTTTCTACGGATCTAGTTCTAACATTTCAGCTTAGTCTGGCACAACAAAAACCCAAAACCAGTTTATAGCTCATACCTGAAACTAAATGGTAGTTTCGAATTTGAGGGTTTCCAATCAAAATGAAAGNCCAATCAAAATGAAAGTTAGAGAAAAATCCCAAGTTCTCCCATCTCCAAGCACTACTTACAAAGATAGAATATTTAGCAGCATATGGCAGTGTGTGTGTATATATATATAGCAGTATATCAAGGCAGAGTTTGAACTTTTAAGGGGAAGATTCTTTATGGCTTTGTAACTTCAGAGAAGCATTGTACCACAGAAATAGACAGAAATAGAAAAATACATACAATTGTTTTGATACATTTGTGAAATAGGTTTCACAGAACCTGATATTTTTTGTGCAAAATGCCTTAAATCACTTTATGTAGGGCTAATGCAATTGAATTTATTTCTATATATAGCCTTTTATAGTAAATACTTCGGATGCAACACTAGACTTTTCTTTCCACTGCAATCATATAGAGCCTTATGATTACTAACTATAACAGAGAGACAAAGAAAGCTCTGCTTTATTAGCTGTGAATGCACTTTCAGTCCACTTGTAGACTGAGAGCTTGGAAGCAAGAAGTAGTGACAGTGCCAAGAGCACCAAGACCTTCCTGATGGGCAATGCCTACGTTCTCTCAGTCCTTTGCAACTGACTCTTTTTCCTCTCATGCCATCTGTCTTCATGAAAATCAGCTGTGACTTAGGACCTCAGATCATCCCACCAAGCACTTTTGGGAGCACATTGTCTTTGTAGATCTCTACAGTCTGTCAGCAGAGATGGACACCTCTATACCTGGGAATGGGCTTACCTCCCTTCCCAGCACAGGCTGCCTGGGATGACAAGGTTTGTCGTGTAGAAATCTCACTTAAGTGCCTGAAGGTAGATGCCACTAGTGAGACAAAAGGTCTGAACTGCACCTAGACTCTCTCCTGTGCTTTTTTTTTGTTGGCCCAGTGATGCCTCTTCTTCACACCAGGGCTGGAGTGAGGAGCCTGGAGAGGAATTCCACCTGGAGAAGTCACAGTACAATGACTTTGTTTCTGGGTCAAACCAACCCTGGTGTAACCAGATGTACAACCAACATGCATTCAGTGTTCTGAATGCTGCCTGATGCTGCTGTGTTTCTATTCTTACTTATAAGACATTGGAACCAGTCAAATATCCTAGTTTCAAGCAGGAGAGGAGACTGCCTTCAATGAACAGATGCACAAGGGATGGAGCTCAAACAGGTCTTTTCTGAAATCCCAGATGTCTT
>VZTT01028126.1:92241-136799 GCA_013400855.1 Buphagus erythrorhynchus | reverse complement strand
AAGCAGTGCACAGGGCTAAAGCCAGCTCAGACAGTTAGCAAGGATTATGATGCACATGGCCAAAGGACAGAAAAAAAATTAATGCAGTGCCTCAACGAATGAAGAACTGCGATAAAGATACCCTTTGGGTTTAATCATTAATGCACTTAGTTGTTTGTCAGTCTCAGCCCTTACTGCATCAGTGAAAGGAAAATACACATCTAAGAGGTCGGTAGAGAAAGCAAGGTTAATATCTACAGGTTAATGCTGACAAACCACTAACACACGTCTTAAAAAGCAGCTGAGTGGTATGACAGAAATAATTCGTTAAAAGCTGAACAATAATTAAACACAGTTTCATCTATATCCCCCTCCATCTCTTGAGACTCTGTAAGGAGGAAAATCTTCTTCGTTCCCCAGAATACGTCTTGAGGGGCTGGTACTTGAAATGTGGCACAAACCAAAAGCCCTAGCTATGAAGCACCCATTTCAGTCCAATATTCTGGGCCTCCTGCTCTTCCACTTTGTTTTCCTTTTGCATTTCTGACAATAGTATATGCACACAGTGCATGTGAGGATGCATCTGTCTCCCTGTATGCACATTTATGTATACATACACATGCAAATATGTATCTCTACAAATACAACCACAGACCAGTAGATTTCAAACACATATGCTATAAGACAGTATTGGAAAGGCTCCATTTACCACAATACTTAACACAGACCTGATGAGAAGAGTCCCAGGCAGGGACTTGTGCTTTAAATATGTTTATACCATGTGTTTCTATAAGTGATGCTGGAATTTTCTGAAATAACTGAAAAAGAGTGAGCCTAAAGAACTTAATTTGGCAACATCTGCTGCTACTAGTAAGGAACAGATAAAACCAACAACTTTCCAGATAAAAACAGCAACCTAGATGGTATTTTGGGGCTTTACTGATATAAATTTCATTATTCCTTGGTTTCGATTTGTGCACAAAAAAACTCCTATAGAAGCTCACCAAGCTTTTCGGAACCCCTACTTCCTTTCTTTCCTTCACAATAATTGTTAAATTATGACTTTTCTACATTTGTAGAAGTATATTCTTTAAAAACTAGTTGGGTATAATACTGGTGATCAAAACTGCCATCCTAGTTGGGGTTTTTTTTAAAGGTGAATTCATAATGCATGGAAAGTGGCTCCTACTTCTAATGATATCATCAGGCCCCCCTTAGCTGAATCCCAGATTTATGATCATACTGCCGCTGTCCATCACCCAAGAATGACATGACACAACACCCGACGG
The DNA here is from genome assembly GCA_013400855.1 of Buphagus erythrorhynchus. NCBI lineage: Eukaryota > Metazoa > Chordata > Aves > Passeriformes > Sturnidae > Buphagus > Buphagus erythrorhynchus. The sequence goes on along the minus strand of VZTT01028126.1, from coordinate 135,531 downwards.
ATTACCCCTGCAGAAATTGGGTCTTTTTCATTTCTTTCTTCTCCACATACTTTACTCCAGGAAGTTTTGATTAGTAGAAATGCATTCAGATTTCCCTGTGGATAAAAAGAAGGGAAGTGCTTGACATTTTCCAGGCAATCTCAGACAGTGCTGCTCAGCCCATTGCTTTTCGATTTCCCCCTGAGTCTTTACTAAGNACAGCTAATGGGATTTTCACAAAACAATGATCAGTAATGTAAATACCATTTCTTCCCTCAAGATTTATAATGAATTCTATGTTTCTTAAGCTTGTTTCTCTCACAGTTTTTCATGTTAAAGATGATATTTGGAAATCACAGAACAGTTAAAACATAAACCATTGTGTTTCTGTTCATTAGTAAGAAAAGTTTGACTGCAGGGATATTTTGTTGGCAGGGTTGTATTAACAGTCATTTACATGCATATATATGTATATATATATATATGTGTAGAGCTGCACCTGCTTCTTTCATATACCTTAAAATTACAACCAGATAATGAATGTCCTCCTATTGAACTCTTTTTTTGTATTGCATCTTCCTGAAATATAGACATTAGAAGACTTTGCTGCTCAGCCAAGGCAATTTTGCCTGGTGCAATATTATGTTATTAGACAAAGGCATTTGAAAAAGCCATACATTTTATTTTCTAAATCAATACTTCTTTTGCTGCCTACTGAAAAATCCTTTTTTAGTGCTTACAACTTATCTGAGAGCTAGAATAGGATTGTAATATTCAGTAACAGACTGAAACAATAAGTAGCACTCTTAAAGATTAATTTTATTTGCCCTGCCTTTTGCCTGCAAAAGTTATCCACATAGTGCTTTTCAGACAGATTGTACCTTGTTAGTTTCCCTGCTTCATAGTATACATATATTAAGGAATATGTATTTCCATTGGCAACAGTGTAAGGCAAGTTATTTCTCTCATAGTGTTATTCTACTGTTTATTCATGTGCATATTTTAAATTTGCAATGGCTTGTTGGAAAGTCTAATTGATTGTCACTGACTACTAGCCAGAGTTTTATTTTGTTAAGACACCATTACATGAAATTGTGATCATTACATGAGAGTTCACTTCTGATTGTTAGATCTGAATTATATTCTTTTCAAAATCACAGCAAAGTCCTTATCGATGAATCTCCACAAAAACATTGTGTTAAAAATGTCAGAAAACACAGTTTTTCCAGTTGTCTTCATAATAAGAAATAAACAGATTTTCTAAGTTAAACAAGAAGATATATTGACCTTTATATGAATATTGCCATAACTGGCAAAGCATTAGAATACAGAACCCACAATGCACTAACTCTCTGTGCAGAGAGAGCAATAGCTCAGCTAAAAAATACCAGATTGCTCGTCAGGGAGGTTTTATTGATGTAACACACAAAGTCATTTGCAGACCATCTACTATAGGTATCCAGTTGCAGTAACTACTGTGAGATGTGACATCAAGAAAGCAAAGAGAGAATCAAACTCTCTGCTTCCCAGTGCCATGAGATTTCAACTGTCTATCCAATCAACAGACAGAAACAGGGAAACACATTAATTCCACAGACTGTAGCTACATATACTCTATGTTGCTCTGACTTCTCCCTGTTGACAGTAAAGAGTATTCTTGGTCTGGCATCATGGCAAGCTCTGTGAATGATTCATTACCATCTTCAGCTTAGAAACCTTTAAATACATGCACAATGCCATAGTAGGTGGTTTGCACTCGGCCCATTAATCCAAGTATTAGAAATAGGTGATCAGAAGCAGTTATTTTTGGTGAGGTAACTAAGTGCATGGATGAAGACTTCCCAATGCAACTCATTTAAATTCAAAGTTTAGAAGTGTTCCAGCAACCTGGACAATGTAATTTATGCTGTGTGAGGACTATGCAATGGAGGATCAGAAACTCCTTCCCCGTTCTCTCTGGTCCTCCTCCCAGTGAAGCTAGTGAGAGTTTGCCATTGGCTCCAGTACCAGGAAAATCACATCTAACAAGTTGGATACTAACCATTTAAATCTGTGTTTATATCCTCGGTGTCTCTCTCTCAAACAACACTAGTGACACTTACTAGTTCAGAATTACAACAGAAATAAAGTGTGGGACTATCTTTTACACCGTTACTTAATATTCAGTACTGTATGTATATATCTACTTGACACCTCAGTGAAGACTTTGACATGCCTTATTCATTCTGGTTATTTTTATGGTATTGGTTTTGTTAGATTGCTTTCCCATAATAAAGAATAAAATTATAACTCTTCTGACTTAAAATTGTCCAATTCATTTTTATCCAAGCTTTGTTAAATCTGAATCATGTTCATCTGTTCTTCTCATTCCCATCACCCCTCACTCACACTAGGAAGGCAATGTATATTGGTGGTTTAAAAACAGATATTTGATATTCTCTGATGGACTACAATAAATATCTGAAGTAAGTACCTGCCTCATGTATTGTGGTTTCTTGTCTGCAGAACGAAAAGTGCTTTCTGCAGACCAACAGTGTTAATCCTATGATTGTCAGCTACTGGAGAATCATAAGGTAAAATGAATCTTTAAAATAACTTATGAGGACCTCATTCTACAGCATTCTTTTATCAGCTACATATATGTGCCAAACATATTCCCCTAAAATCTGCCAGAAAAGTGAAAAACATTGTGGAACTGTCCAAAGTCATGACATCTAAGGATAAATTTCAGGCAGGAGTCCTTTATTTATTCTTTTGCAAAAGCTGGGATCTTTCTATGTCTATACATAAAATACCTCTAAAAATTATACTTGTTTGTTATTTTTACTTACTTATTAGCTCTAAGTCAATCATATTAGGAGCTAATTTAATGGTAGTATTTTATTGAAATTGTTGAGCATCTTTTTTTTGTTTGTTTGTTTGCTTTTTGGGGTTTGTTTGTGTTTCGTTTTGGTTTTGGTTTTGTTTTTGTGTAAGATTGCCCATGATCCTGGAGTCTTAAAATATAAATCAATCTTGGTCTTTAGGAAATGTGGGATCTGGCAAATTAGAGGGGTCTCTTTCTCCTTTTTAGTTTGGCTAATTCTAATTCCTTCGGTGGAGTCTAAGATTTCATACTAGGTTTTCAAACTGTCAGTGCAGCCACTTTAAAGGCTTGATTAGGTTTCAGTTTTAAGGGGTTTGTTCAGATGCCTATGTATTGCTGTCTGGCATCACTTGAAACAGTATAAGTTAGCCAAGGCATCTGCCCAGAGCCAGCAGACATGACACAGGACCTGCAGAGCCCTGCATCCTTCCAGACTGGCAATTAGTTGTCCAGATGGGATGGTCTCAAGAACCTTGAATGAAACTAAAGGCCTAAGTTCAGGCAAGAGAACCAATTTCTTAAATTCAGGTGAGCTGAATCCCACTTTACCCTGGTACAAACCTGGATTTGGGCGAACTATATCTCACCCTGAGAAGGGGTTTAGTTACCTAAATAAAGGCAGCGTTGCCATTTTGGGTATGGCAGGCTTTGGCTCAGCTGCCTTTGTTTATATCTTCTAGCCCCACTGCCTTGCATTTTCTAGGATATATCAAAGAGCACTGGATACTTTTGTGAGGCTCGTTGAGTCATAGCTTGCTTTGTATTCAAGATATTTGTGTGCACCTGGCAAATATGCAGAGCAGCAGGAAATCCATGGTTTCCTGGGATAGCAGCTGGAGCCAGTGCATGGCACACTAAGCATCTCCAGTGGCACCACGTTACCTGCCTCTGGCTACCCACGCCAGCTCTCCAAGACAGAGGAAGCCTGACACCTTCTGGGCGTGTCTATAACTGAACTGAGAGAAACCAGCTCATTCTAAAAAGGATTCTGTGAAGAAATTGGGTAGGGCTGGGAAATGTACTCCTTTCTTTAGAATGGACTGCCCCATCCTAGACCAAAACACTGAGTTTTCAAGGAGGAAAAAAAATACTTTATGGTGTTCTCTAAAGAAGGCTGAAGAATGATTTCCAGCTTCTAATAATTTTGTAGTATTCTTATTAACACAAGACAAACCTTGCTATGCATGTTTCTTGACGAGATGAAAACAATAATTTGTCATAGAAGAGTTTAGTGAAATCAACAATTCAAAATTCTGGTACTTCCTTAAAGAAGCATTACCTGCAGCAGTGCATAGAGTCTTCTGTGAATCATGAAAAATCTATCTGACAACTAATAACTTCTTTTAATTATTATTCCTTTCCTGTGCACCTACAAGAAAATTCTGTTAATTAAGAGTGCCTTTCTTTAAATCCTGCTGGAACAGAACAAAAATGTGAATTCTAGGGATTTGATTCTCTTAAGTGCCAAAAATTTACCTGCCTGTTCAAACATCACTGAATCATTTAGTCTACAAATACTATCACAACTATTTTCTCTGCCAAACTTCTAATATTTTTTTCATGACTGTATAAAACATTGCAAGTCTATTTTGATTCTTTTGTCTCATCAGAATGCAAATAAAATTCAAGGAGAATGGAACGTGAGAAAGTATTTTAAAAAGTGAAAATAAAACCACCTAACTGTTTGAAAACAACAGATGCTTTTATTTGAATGGCAAGTAAAGGTTCTGATCAGTTCTTTTACAAGTTAGAGATGATATTTGAACACCAGCCTTAGCAGTGAAATTATATTGATATATTAAATTCTGAGGCTTTGCTGAATTTATTAGCACTCTCTTTGTTTAATACACTATTGAGTCCAATATTACATTTGCATCTGTGAAATGCATATCCATTTACCTGAATGTTCAGGTAGCATCTATGGCAAACATTAATAAATCCAAAGACTGTTGACATTAATGCAGGGAAAACAGTGGCCTAAGAAAATGTTTTCTGATGCATTGCTAAGCTCAGGCATACCAGTGAGCCATCAGATACAGATTCCCAGCTAATATAAAGAATGTGCAGGTGTCAAGTTCTGGCAATATGATGTAAATGCAAAAAAATCTGCCCTGGGATTTGGATCTGCATGAGGAATGATGTTGTCTTACAAAGAGAGGGATGATGGCCCATTTTTGAGCAGCTCATGTGATGGATGATGCTCAGTTCTGCCACCAGCTTCACCTGTCCAAGCCCTGCCCACGGGAGGGAGCCCAGGACTGGGCAGCCCATGCAGACAGGAGCTGTGTGGACAGGGCAGTGAGGGAGCATGAGGGGTAGGAGGGGCTTGGAGAAGAGACCAGCCTATTGCAACAAGACATCTTTGATACTTATAGTTACTTCAAATAAATTATTTTATGAGATAAGGAGCGTGGGAGAAAGAGGAGAGTAAAATGAAAGAAGTCCAAGAGCTACAGAATAATGGAATTAAGAGGAAATATTTGAGCTGAGTATCAGTAAAAATATCCTTATGGCAACACAGATAAAAATGCCTAGTCTGGCTCCCGATTTTAGTTTTTGTGATAAAGTTTATCTTTTTTCTGGTTAATTATTTTCTTCAATGATGCATTTATTCAGTTTTGATAGAGATACGAATTAATTCAAAACAATCGATAAAATGATAAATACAGAAACTTTTCACACGCTCTTTATTAGATGTTAAAAATTTCCATCTTTCAACTGTAACCCTGACTATACTTGAAATAGCAGAGTATACATGATACAAATGGCTAGTACATGCGAGACAACTCTTTGTGCTACTCAATTTTGGATGTTTCTTTAAAATACAGCCTAGGTTTAAGCATCATTCTACTTTCCCCAACTGGAATGAATATTAATAGATATAATAACAGATATTAATAGAGGAGGATGAAAGAGATGTATTTGACAAGCAAGGCAGAAAGAGCCAAAAGGACAAGGCAAGAAATGTGGAAGAGAGGAGGGAGACTGGAGAAGTCTCTAGAGGAACAAACAGAAGTGAAATCTCTGGGCACCTCCCAGCAGAAAACAGAACTGGGACAACCCTGCACTGCAATGCCAACATACTAGAAATTAGACTGGATTATTTTTTTCTTTCCCCAACTGTTGTTCCCTGAAACACTGAAATATTTGAGAGACTCCTCCCTGAAACAATTTCAAAGATCTTTAACCATGCCACAGGCACAATTGAAAACTAAGAGATTCTATTCTAGGGCAAGCAGCTCCACTGCACATTCCATGAAATGTGCAAGGAAAAACGTCTGACATTCCCTGGCTGCAAATTGAATTTACTGACACTTTTCAGGCAAAGGCAATATTCCAAGTAGTCACTTTGTTGCTCAATAAATTCCCATTCCCATTCACTTTGCTCTGTAAAATCTGCCCCTACCTTGCTTCCAAGTGAAATAAATCATGGAATATCAGAGAAAAGAAGAGAGAGCAATTTTGTGAAGTACTACTAGGATGGGTTTTCCAGACAAAAACCATACCAATATTGAGAGACTGACAGCAACTAAAGCAAAAATGAGCATGAGACAGGCTGTCGTGATGAGCTGACATGAATTCATCTGTCTGAACAGCACAATTAAGTATACATCACAAAAACACAACTAGCAATCCCCAGACCAAGCTAAAAAATTTAGATATAGGCAAGGCTGAAACGAAAACTACCACTTTTTCCCTCCCTTTTCAATTTTAAGTAGAAATATACCTTTTATCTTTATGTTTGTCTGTCCTAGCACAGCCACCAGGGTATACTTCTTTCTTACCAGCAGGTAGACATAGTGTAAATGAGCACTGAGCTCTGTAATCTCTCTCTATATATGCCATGTCCCTGATAAAATATTTTTATTTGGGGGATTGATTTTAAAACAACACATTCTATAGTAAAACAAATGCTCTCATTGCTTTTGCAAAATCAACTTATCCTAAGATTACACATGGAAAATATTGGAGGAAAACAAAGAAGGGCTTTTCCTTCTGTTAAAAAAAATCGGGTTTTTCTTTCCTCGGGAAGGATTGTGGTTTGCCTTCACAAATGGTGTTTTTCAAAGCTCTGAGCTGAATTCTAAATCCACAGGGCTTGGCCCAGGGAGTGGGGACCAGCACAGCATGCCAAGCAGGGGTGCACCTGTGAACCACAAACCCGGTTGTTGGTGTCGGTCCTGACTCCTGTGAGCAGGTTTGATGTGCATCTGCAAGGGCTGAGCACATCCCTCCTCCTGGCAATGCCCTGGCCCTGCACAGCCCACTGCAGCTCTCTGGCAAGGTCTCTCCATCCTGAGCAGCTAATGACCACGGGATGGTAGCATGAAAGAGAGTGGAAAAGTTTTGCTTACAGAAGCTGGGCTGGAGTTTGGAAGTCTCTGGTAAAAATGAGAAAGAAACCCAATGAAGAAAGTTTAATAAGCACTTCAGGCTCTATCTGGAATTCGTGGCAACTAGCCCCAACAAAGCCAGTCACCAGCCTTCCTGCTGACAAGAACAGCTTCTGAGTATTTAATGTGTTTAGCAGCTTTTCAGTTAACCCAAGCAGAGGAGGCAACTGTAAAACTCTTACAGATACTTGAACAATAATGCCCCCACATAAATATGAAGTCACTGAAAGATATTTTCAAGTAGAAGGCATGCAGAGGGGGGAAAAAATGAAAGAAACTTCAGGAGACTTCCTTCTAAGTCAAAAATAAAAAAAAAAATCTGGTAAGACACAAAATAGACCAAACAGAGATGGATGGCAGGGAAGCAGGCCTGGAAGCAGCCTGGGTGCAGCAATGAAACCACCCAGTGAAGGAAGCTGCAAGGGAGATGTTGTGGCCTTACCACTGAACATTTAAGCATTTGTCTCCCAGTCTTAAATCCACATAACACAACTCACCCTTTCCAGAAGAGACAGCTGAGCTCTCTGCTGCACAGAAAATCAGGAGCCACAGAAGGAGATCCATGGCAGGCAAAACAATGGTGCTGGAAAGGATCTTTTTTAATCTAGTCTGTGAGAAAGGCTGAGGACAGAGATAAGGACTAGAGACCCCATGACTGCCTCCTTTATTCAGGCACTTTATTCAGAAGGGCTGCCAAGGGCAATGGCTGCAGTCCATCCATACTTTCTTTCCCTTCTGCCTGTTGAAGTTGCTCCAGGGTTCATCAGTTTGTCAACAGGCCAGAGAGAACAGGGTATAAAGGGAGGAGAGACAAACAGGGATGGATTATATGATGTGGAAGAGACCTGACTGCTTATTTGGTCTCTACTGAAAGGCTTGGTGTGTTGAGGTTTCTCACTCTCACAGTCAGATTTACTACCTTTGTTACTATCCTGCAAAACCCACCTGTCCTGGCCCAAGGACAAATGAGACCTCTGAAGTGGGAACACATGGCAATGGTAACATCATCATAAGTGCAGACAGGATTCATGAAGAAGATCAGGACAGGCAAAATAACCTGAAGATTCTGCAGTTTGGTGAATACCTGGAGCTTTCTTTTCATATTTCATCCATACCCTGCTGGTCTTGGAACATGGTCTTGGATCTACACAGTGGTTTATATGTTGTCTTAATGGTTTATACCTTGTCTTAATTTGAAGCCCAGTGCAGAGGTACATCTGCTGTCCATGGAAGAGAAGGTGAATGCCCCTTCACAAGAAGAAGCTGGTGTGTAAAAAAAGATGGGCAGCATTGGTACCATTTTGTCTGGCCACCCAGGCCTTGGAAAGCCATCAGTAAAAAGCCCTGGATAATGAATATCTGCTGTCTCTCAGCTGCAGGAGCACTGAAGCAGAGCGGGATCATAGATTCAACTTTGTTCATAACCTGACTTAGTGCAGGCACCTGTGTGCAGGGCACGACACTGGCTGCATGCACTGCACAGCTGGGCACAGCCAGTATTTCAGAGAAAAAAGTTTCCTTCCTGGTAAGTATCAGCCTACGTGCCTAGTTCTGTAAGTGTATACCTTCCCTACTAAATTTAGCTGACAGTCTTTCAATCTGCTTCTTTTCTTTCTCTTTTCTGTCATGGCAAGCATAGGCATGAGTCTGCCCCAAAAGAAAGTCAGTAATGATATTGCAACTTAAAATTTTACAATAATAGCCATGAGACATGGTAGCATTATGTCACTTCTTTCCTAAATCAGGGCAAAATTAGAACAAATTCCTTTTCAAGCATTTAACTAAACAGACAGGAATGAGATTTAATTTAATTCAGAAAACAGGTTCTCACTAATTCCTTAAGAGTATTTTCATGATAATCATTTTCACAAAAGCACAGGCCTTGACTGACAGAGATGATGTGGCTTTCATCAGCTTACTGCAGTGTCAAAATTTAGGCACCTAATCTACTGAGTGACTCAGAAAGAGGCATTAGCTGCCCACATATCACAGCCAGGTGAGAGAGCAATTAACTAGTGACCAGAGAGCATTAAACTCAGAAAGATGATCCGCTCAAAAGCCCGACATGCAAAGCTGAAAGCTGCACGGATGTAGCTAACAAAAAAGTCTGAGGAAAGGATGTTTTTGAGTACTTCTCCAGAGCTCAAACATCTCATTTGTAGCCGCTCTGTGCATTTTCTCAGAAGAAAGCAGCAATTCAGTAGGAATTATTTTAGAGGGCCGGGGTGGTGATGATTACACCCATCTCAGCTCGAAGCCATTCAGCAGTTCACCTCCCATCTGTTAGCAAAGTGCCTTGAGTAAAAAGCACAGAAAGCCAGATGTGCTGATCCTTCATCTTTCCTCCTTGGGCTGGGCTGGGTGGCTGTTTAAATATGAATGTGAAGGGGAAAAGTGAAGGGCAGAGGTGGTCCATGGGCACCAGCTGAGGTTATGCTTTGCACTGATCTAGGATGAATATCCCAGGGTGTACTGGGATATGTGGAGATTTGGGATACTATGTTTTCAGCATTCTTTCCCTCAGTTTAGGCATCTATGGGAGCCTTTGAGCATCCCTCTTCATCCCATCCCAGCAGCCTCAGGACAACATATGGAACAAGAGACAGCAGATATTTAATAATACCTGCATAAACCAGCAACAAAAAATGCATCTTGTCTTGGTTGGGATGAATGGAATATCAAAACATGTAAAACCAACCTTTACAACCAGACTTGTTGCAGGATTTCCTCCATCCATTCTTTAAAGTGCATGTGCTCGTTTTCCTTTATTTTTAAGCATTTCATACAAAGTTGACCTGTGCTTCTTTCCTTCACTAAAGACACAACTTTCTTGGTTGCTAGAACAATACTGTACTTTTTTAAGAGAGAGAAAAAAGCTTTCTGGTGTCGCCAGTAATATTCCAGTAAGCCACGAGAGGGCAGGTTGTGCTCTCGATACAGCTGCAGATTTTTATAAGCAGCTGTTAAATCCACTCACAGTTTTAAAGCCCTAATTACCAAACTAAGCTCCAGACAGTGAAAAGAGGAATGCATGGGTCTTTGACCCTAGTACTTGTTATGTGCCTTCGTTGTTTTTCTTCTGGAGAGGAAAATACCTTTCCACTCAGTTTACATGTAAGATGAAAACAACTCTCCTCTGCTTTACCCATAAGCTCTTAGGCAAAATCTGTTCTAACAAGTGAGCTGCTGTGCTACATTTTTTACAGTCCTCCCTCTTTCTTTCTTTCTTTCCTCTACCCCACTCCACTGTTACTTGCCCATAATCAAGGCAGCTTGCAAAGCAGACCCTTGGGACAGCAGCATCCAAACCTCCAAGCTGATGAAGCTAGTCAGGCACCCTGTGACCGCAAGGAAAATCCCCATTCACCCTTGGAAATAGCAGTCTAGAATGCCTCCTAAGTTTTAGCATCCAGATCCCATGAAGGACAAAAATGTGTCAATCTCCATCCAACAGCAGCTCTCTAAATTTTTTAGCATGTTTAGCGTGAACTGGTCCATGTTCTAGGTTGTTCAGCCTGAAGAAGAGAAGGCTCCAGTGAGATCTTATTGCAGTCTTTCAATACTCAAACGGGGCTTATAAGAAAGATGGGGACAAAATTTTTAATGGGGCCTGTTGTAATACAGCAAGGGGTAATGATTTCAAACTAAAAGAGGGTAGATTTAGACTGGACATAAAGAATAAATTTATTATAATGGAAAAGATGAAACACTGTCACAGGTTGCCCAGAGAGGTGGTGGATGCCCCATCCCTGCAAACATTCAAGGTCAGATTGAACAGGACTGTGAGCAACCTGATCTAAAGATGTTCTGCTCATTGCACAGGACTAGATAGGTGATCTGGACCCAAAGAGTTCTGTGATTCTATATGAAGACCCATAGTCTTGTAGTGCTGCAAGATGGCTGATAACTCCTTGAGAAAGGCACATGGAGATCTCAGACCTAGCTACCTTCTGACACAGATCAGGGTCAACTAATGTGACGTGTAAGCTAGATCTCTGGAGACCTCATCTGTTGTCTTCAGCATCAGATCACACTGGTCCCTAAATAACAAAACCCCCAAAAGGCAGCCTGAGTTGTGAACTAAGGTACTGAGCTGAGCTGAGCTGCACAAGAAGTGCTTCAACCTTTGACATCTTTGCACTGGGATCCCCCAAAGGCACCACAAAACAGCAGAAATGGCAGCGGGCTGCTGTCCACCTGGTGGAGCAAAGGCTATCTGAGTGTGTGGTGAGCAAATCACAACTTTTTTTGACCAGAAAGTCCACATTTTAGAGGTAAGTTTTGTGAGTTACACATATTCAAAGCTAAGTATATGTGAAACCCATCTTTTTTCTAGTCCACTTAGGTGGTATTGAGCAGGCCTAAAAGAAATGCCAGAAAGTGTTACTAACTGAATTTTTTTTATTCAAGGTGACAAAAGCAAAGGTTTTATAAAACTCGAGACCCCACAATACACAAAGTCTGAATGTTCCATTAATGTCATATATCAAGCACCAACGCTGAGAAGATCTGTTCAAGATGTCATTTCTATGTAAAAAAACTGTTCCAAGATAACACAGGAGAACCACACAAATGGGCTTCAAATCTTTGTCTAAAAGAAATATATAGGGAGTGTATAAAGGAATGTTTAGGATGGGGTCTAGCAACTGCCACATCCAAACCTGATTCCTCATCTGCACACCTGACTAATGCAAGCTTTCTTAGTCTTGCTATCTTGAGTCCTGCATCCTAGACTTTGGAAATTTGGAAGTTTAAGCCTAGATTCATAGAGCAGCGCATTAGAGACAAAAACATTTAGTCCCACTTTCAATTTCTGTCCAAGGTCTCTAACACAGAGGTAAAGCACATGTGTATATCTAGGCGTTAGGCAACCCCTGATCTTAAATTTTAGGAGTTGGAGTTTTGGAGTTTACCTATTGCTATCATCAACTTTATTGGAAATAACCTACAGAATTGATCATGTTTCTGAATTAAATGTAACCAGGGAGTTTCTATAGTATTTTGTCAAACAGCATGAAACATTTTTAACTTTAAAACAAAACTATGCTATTCAGAATATTTATTGATAACTGTAAAATAATATATTATTCAAATACACATGTAGAATTAGTAACTTTCAGCACATCTTCATGCTGCTAACTGAAATCAAGAACACATTGAGGTGAAAAATCATCTTGATTAATCAAGTTGGTTTTCTCCTATTTGGATTCTCAGCAGTCTTGAACTAAATCTATAGAGGATGATTTACAGGTGTCGCACACCCCAGATAACATTTAGCAATGAGAAAAATCTAGCCTGATTGGGGCCTTGCTCATATGTACTCAGAGACTTCACACATTACAATTCACAAGATAACAGGAAAAACCTGAATGAGAGCTATTTAGTCAGCTGCCAAATGAGTGTGTGATAGTCTCAGCTAAGACATCAGTAAGGCAATCAAGGTCTCTTCCTACAAGAGCAAGCAAAGAAGGGAAGTGAGGGCACTAGGCCTCTCCCATGTACTTTTTGGGGCTGAAGCTCACATTCATCAGTGGTTCAAAACCTCTTCTGTGCCTTCGGTGCTGGAAAAGTACAAGCAGCAGAATAAGCACAGCCAGAGCTATAAGTGCTCCTCCAATTGTGGATCCAACCATGACAGCCCACACTTGGGTTTCTTCAAGGGAACCTGGAAATACGAAAAAACTGAAGTGAGGACAACCTATAATTTCAATTCATAATTAAATTTTGCAAATTACACAGAAGACATAACATTTCCTATATGCTGATAATTACGATTACTTGTGCAGCTTATTGACCTACTGACCACAGGCAAAATTCATAACACACCATGTAGCTGAGACACATACCAGAGCTGGAGATGCTTCCTGCCAGAGAAGTCTACAGCTGAATTTAAACTTCAACAATTCGTTAAATTAAAGTATTGGGAATAGAAGATATTAACACTGACAAGACAAAAAGACCATTTTTTCATCTAATTTGGCCAAAATTATGAACAAGCAATTATAAGCAATTCTTTCTATAGTGACATTTCAAGAAAGCTGCTTCCAAGCTATTTTGGTCAACAGAAAACCCTCAAATTTTCATAAAGACCACAGAGCAGCCTATTGTCAAACTTTTAACTGAAAACCCTACTTAGTGTGGTTCTGCTGACCAGCTCGAGATCGCATCTGCTGATTTTGAACCACTTCTGAAGAACCACTGTCTTCTAATATAATATTGCTTATTCCTATAATAACATTGCTCCATTTGACTGAATTCTTTTGTTTTCATCTGTGCTTTCAGAAACAAAAATTGCCTGCTCTCCTTTTCTGAAGAATGCTACATATACTGAGATGGCAATAATCACGTTTGATGAAACAATCACAAAAAGAAAACCTCTCAAGAGGATTGCACATATTTAAAAGTCATCTAGATGTACGGGTTAGAGGAGACAGATGACTAAGGGAGATGTCACACTGACTATTAAAGCAATTAAAAATCTTGTGTCCCAATCTTCAGTCTTCAAAGAGGTTGAGTGCAATAATTCCAAAAATCAGTAAAGTCCCAAAATGAGTTGCTTACTGCTTTATCACCTTTCAAGTAAGAACCAGCAATGTATTAATATATGTTTATTTCTAATGTGATTACCTGAAGTACAATTAGCAAGTTATTCTTTCAACTGAAAGAGAAGGGTTTGGATGTAAAAGCTGTATTGTCTGACCAGGGGCATGCAGACAGGGATAGATACACTCCTTCATGGAGAGCTGACAATTTATTCAGGTGTGAGTCACAAGCAACAGAGTCACAAGCTACCCATGTTCCTCTTTGGGTGCCTCATGCCAAAGGGGCATCCACATTTGCAAAGCAGGAGAGGGGAACAGTAATCCAAAGGGAGGAAAACTTAAACTCCATAAGAAGGGAAGTTTAAATTTTCAGGGAAAATTCTGGGGATGCCCCTGAGAAAAGCACTGCAGAAGCAGCTAGCATGCCTCCACACATCAGGGCTCCCTTACATGAATGCAGCCTGAGGACAAGGGTTTCAATCTTTTGCAGTCTATAGACCTTTAAACAGTCTTAAAATTAGAGATATATGGTAAGCATTTAGAAGAAATTCCTGCCCCCACAGGTTAGATAAGTACCTAATGCCTCTCAAAGTAATACTTAAATGGAGAAGGAAGCTACTCAGATTTAATCTTTGGAAAAGCTGCTGAAGCATGGTTTTCATGCAGATCTTACTCCTCTGCCTTTTACAAATGTTTTAATATCTTGTTGCAAAATTTGGATTTTCTATGTACTTTGCTTTCTTGCTATTTTGTCTTTGTCTGATTTTTCATGCAGATCTTACTCCTCTGCCTTTTACAAATGTTTTAATATCTTGTTGTAAAGTTTGGATTTTCTGTGAGAATACTTTGCTTGTCATTTTGTCTTTGTCTGATTTGTGTCAAAGGTAATTTCGAATGAATAGACAAACACTAAGGAACATCTCAGCTATGGACTTGGAAAATCTTTAAAACTGAGGGTTTACAACAAAAAACACCCAGGTACATCTTTCCAGGTACCCAGATATTAATGTTGGGAAGTGGGCAGGTGAATAGACCTGTGTATTTTGTGAAAGATTCCTTATTTTATATATGCCTGTAGCATGGACAATGTGACTGTCTCATCACTTTGCCAGGAACAGCATCCTGGGACATACCTGGCAGGTCAATGGCATAGGTGTAGCCAAGCTGCTCAGCAGTTTGGAAGAGCTCCTCGTTGGTCACTGGAGGGAAGAAAGGGACCATGTTGTACAGCCGGTTGTGCCCGATGGGGGCCAGCTCCTCAGGCCAGGCATTGTCAGGGGGCTTGAAACGCTTCATCCATTCATCAAAGATGGCATCAGTAAAGGAGTGAAGAACCTGCAATTCCAGGCATGGGCACGCACATTTATTAAGCTCTTTCAGAACTCAGCCACCTTTAAAACACTCAACAAACACAGGAGGTGGCTGGAGCTTTTGAAAGAGAGGGAAGAGGATAATCTAATTTAGATGGGATTTACAGAATGGGAAATTAGGAAAGCTCATGAGAAGACTAAACTGATCTTCTGCATGGGACATTTTGCTTTCTACACAATTATTGCTCCTTGTTCACAATAAGACCTTTCTCCAGACAGTTTAACTTCAGCTGACACCAAATGGGCAGGTAAATCATTGCAGGGGAGGAGCCACTGAGCTCATTCAAGTGAATGTGCCTTTCAAAATTATTTTAATCTTTCTCATCTCTGAGCAAGTATGGAAAGTTGCAGGAAATTTGGCTCCATCATGCTCATTTTAGAGCATGTGCCACCAGCTCCACAGCTCCAAGTGCCCATGACTTTGATCAAGTAAGCTTATAGATCTAAAATTAACTAATGCAGGAAAGTAGCTTCAGACAATTATTACAAATGTCTGAAACTAATTTCTGGTGTACTCATGATTTTTTAATTACAACCCTGGAAACAACTTGGAAAATAGCCTATAGAAAATAATCTTTTGTACAAAATTACAATGAATTTCATGAACTCATTCAAAATGAATGAAAATTCAATGAAAATTACAAATTAATTTCACCATGTAAGAAAGAAACTAATGCAGGAATTAAAGAATTATTAAGGAAACAATCTGAAGGACCACTACATAAATATTTGGACTAATTTCTCAAAAAAAATGGTTGAAAACTTAAAGGTAAGAAAGGAACGTAGCTACATTATATATATATATATATATATATATATATAAAATATATACATGTATATTATATATGTAATGCAAACACTGTGGTTTAATCTAACAAAGAGGAGAATAAATTTGCATGAATTTACTAGGGGAGAAAGATGTTTAAGCAGAGTCAACTACTGGCTTTTTATTTGAACAAAGCTCTTTGTGCTGCTCATGGCAGTGCAGCATTATTTCGATGCACCAGTAAAATCGTATTCTTTCTATTTCCCGAGACACCCTGACATTAGATGGACTTCCTTTTAGCTTGTAAATTTTGAAACAAAGAAACAAACCACTCAATCTACTGCTTTAATATAACTATCTCCACTTTCACCTTACATTGTTGCTGTAAAATTGTTTGATATAAGCCATTAGATTTATATACCACCTAATGAAATGATTCAAGGCAGCATGACTTGGAACAGCAGCTCTTCTCCCTAGAATCTTATTTTATATTTTACAAATTACCCTAAGATTTTTTCCTTTCTGTCCAACATTTATGAAGGTGTGGCAGTATTCAAGATAAAGGATTCCTCCTTTTCTATTTAAATAATTATTTTTTAGGGAATTCACTTTACTTGTTCTGCTAATCTCTTGTGAGAAAGGAGCCTTTGAGGCTCAGCCATTATCAATCACACTGGGGATAAAAGACATACCACAAAGATGGGATCATTGGCAGCTGCATGAGGGAGAGCACTGGTCCCATTGAGGAAAGAGTGAACCAAGTTATGAAGGCTCAGCATCGGCGAGTCAAGGGCTCCATCTGCTTTATCAAAGCCCTCCAGCGCATTCCTGCGGGTGGGTAAGAGCACCATCGAGTAACCACATCTTGCTGACAAATGTGCTCATAAAGAAAACCAGTGACCCAGCCAGCTCTAGAAGAGCCGAAGGACAAACCTGAAACTGAAACTGGAATTGCGGAAGAAGGGGGGTCTGTCGAACTCCTGCAGGGAAAGGCACCTCCTGACATCTTCCATGGTGGGCAGCTGCTCGCCCGAGCCCCGGGGCGGCCTCCGCCGCAGCGGCCCTTCATCAGTGCCATTGCACAGCGTGACCAGGCGGTTGTAGTCATCCAAACTGGCCATGGAACAGAGACAAGCACAAGTCAGAAGAAGCTGAGCTCTTGTTTGTTGGCTTTTTCTCATGCTCTGTAAAGAGGTCTCGGCTATTTTTGTGAGAGAGCAGAGGTTTGGGATGGACACCTCCTGGGGCAGCTCAGATCACCTCCCACAGCCTGGGAGATGAATTTATTGCAGGACTGTCACCATGACATGGCTTTCTGTGGCCTTGCATCCTCTGTGGACCATCAGTCATTTAGAGCAAGAGTTACCAGGTTCATTGTCCACAGAGAGAGGATGCTTTAGAAAAGGCAAGCACAACTCCCATCATGCCTTCTCCCCTCCCAAGGGCTTTGGAAGAAGTTTTTGTCAGGCAATATAAAGCAGAGTTTTCAATTTTGAATTGACAAACTTTCGTTCCTGAATAAGGACTATTTTTTTAACTTTTAACAAAAAGGAAAAAAAAATGAAGGGAAATGCGAGCTGAGAAAATGCAAGAAATGACAGAAAACAGGTTTTCACTTGCCATCCCTCATCCCCTTTAGAAGAAAAGCAAGAGCAATGCATTGCATCCTCGATTTTTTCAGGGCCTTCAAGAACAACCTGCTGTTGCAGGAGTTACCCAGTGACTAAAGGGGAGGCAATCCTTTATATCAGGGAGAGAAAGAGGAAAGGAGAAAAACAGTGTAACACTTGTGAAATAAAAAAAAAAATCTATTCTTATTCAGTGTGAAATGAAACAGCATTTTCAGAAACTTTTGAAGTAAACAAAAGCTCTTCTCAGTTTAACCTTGGTAAGACAAAAGTTCAGTCACTTCAGTTTTCAAGAAAAGAAAAACAAAGCCATATTTATCTTTGAGGAAAAAGTAGGGGCAAGACTTAAAGCCAGCTGGTGCCTAAAGCTGGAATTTCAAGTATCTCTTTAGGTATCCAGAATAAGAGACTCTTTTGAAAAACCCTGAGCTTTCAGTATCTCTGTCTGACTAGCTGCACACTGCCCCTGAGCTGAGAGAAGAACGATGTAGGGTATTTGTAACCAACAGCATTTTATGTCACAGCACCCTGATCCCACATCTGAATCCCCTGTCAAAGCCCTGCTCTCACACGAGTCAGCACATTCCCACATGGAGCTGGCAGCAAGCTCCTGGCTGGCTCTGGGCTGTTTTTCATTGAAATCTCAGATATTTCAAAATCAATCCCCAAACTGTGTTAAATATATCAGGGTTAATGTCTCATCCAAAACAAGGTAGCAGACTTTCCAGCCTATCTCTAGCTTCCTATGTGCCAAAACAATTTTATTTTTCTGCTGCTGAGATCAGTTGGGCGTATGCTATAGAGAACCAACACACAGGCATTTCTTTTTTAGAAAGATACTTGCCAATAGGGAAACTCTTCAGACTTTTGGCAGCCATAAATTGGCTAAATCAACTAAAATCCCGTATTAGAGGAATCATCTTTAAAAAATACACTTCCACAATACAAGAAAGTTTACACAGAACTATCTACACATAAACTGATGGCAATTCCCAGTTTTAAAGAGAATGTCTTGGCTCCTTTCCTGCCACTCACTCAAACTGAGAGAGCAGCCCATGCTGTCAAATGCTGAATGACAACAAGGTTTTATCCATATGTGAGCTTGCCCCGGACACTCTCCTACCTGTTACAAACTACTTGCCACCGGGAGAACCTGGAGCTCAGGTTGATCAAGCCCGGGTCATCAGGTCGTGGTGCTCCAAAGAGCTGGTCCGTGCAGATGTCACACTGGTTCCTGCCCGTGGCGAAGTTCCAGTACGGCAGCGCAAAGGACTCGTTGCCCATCAGGCGCTGCAATGGACAGAAATGCATTACTTGGGAATCAGCTCCAAAGGAAAGAGAAGGAAAGGGACTCCTTCAAGCTGTTTGACTGGATATTTCACTGAATATTCAGCTTTTCATTCTGCATTTCAACTACCTGCATTTCACAGTGCCGCTCCAACTCCTTTCGAAAGATTGTGGCATTAAATCAGTCTAAGCAAAGACATTGTCATTAGTTTCCCTACTGTGGGACTGCACTTCTGGTCATGTTAGGCTGTCTGCCAACTCAGAGACCAGGCAGGAGAGCAGGAGCAGAAATGAATTGAGCCTTAAGCAAGGAAGAGGCTTTGAGTGATGTAAGTGGGTAATGGGTAAAATTGTGCATGTGGTTGGCTTTCGTTCCAGAAAACTGGCCCTGGGGAGGAATCAGAACTTGTGTTAATAGGGAAGTGCAGTGCATTTGATTATGCTTGCTTGCCAGATACGATTTCACACAAGCAAGATCCTGCAGCTATTTTGATAAGCAACCATTTTCATTAGAGATCTGTAAGGCTGAAATACAGCAACATTGCCAGTATAGAAGTCATGCAAATGGAAATTAGTCTATGCTTCTGCAGCTGACTCTCAGGCATGTTAACATATATTTGTTTAAAAGGCATATTGCTAAATGTATGTGTGTATTAAATGCATAATATGTCATATTTAAGGGGAGTAATATTTAGAGCTGATTTCATAGGAAGTATCTTCAACATCAGCCAACAATACCTGTTACCAAGTTTTACATGAAGGCATTGCTTCAATTTTATTAATAAATCCTGTTACTTCATATCTTCTATACTCTGTTGTGGAGATTAAGGGAAAAAATCTCCATGATAACCTTCACATCACTGCTCATGGTAAGAAACCATTCAGTCCTCAGCACTCAGAAAGCACAATTTCACTTAAAGCAAAACAAAAAAATATAATCAAAGAGCAAATACTCCTGGGAGTTTGGGTGAGAAACTATCCTAGGAGGTAGCTTACCCTTGGCTGGCTCAACAAAGTGACAGAGCAAAAGGAAGAAGCTGTGCAAGGAAAAGGAAAGGCTGTTCAACTAACCTGCAGTTCCCTCTCCAGCCACAGCAAGTGGTACCTATGCCAAGTAATGAAGGCAGGTCCTTGGTGGGAGAAATCAATACCTTTGAAGGGGTGGCCAGGACCTACAAAGGGAAGATAAAACAAGCATTTAGGTGCCAAACAAGACTGGAGAGAAAGTCAGCACATCCTTTAATTGCCTGGAGTGGAGTTAAACAAGAACCTTCAGCTCTGCATCTTTGAAAAGAGTGCACACATCAGAAGCTACATCACTTACTTGGGACAAGTGGAACAAACTCCCCTGTGGATATTTACTTCAATGCTTATCAAAACTTCACATTCCCTAGAAAGTCAGATATTGTGAAGATTTCTTCTCACTTTAGTGGATTTTGATTTTAAAAAGCTGTTTTACTTTCTAAAACCCTATTTCCTTGCTAATATATGCATTATGTCATTCTCTTGCTCAGCTGCAACTCTTACACCATGTATCTATCAAGAGAACCTCAGCATTTTCCATGCCAATAGTAATCCAGAATCCTTTGCCAACTTTCTTCAAATTGTGCTTGTTACTTCTTGTATTGTGCTTTTTCTGGGTGAGAGGTGAGAGGCTTCAAACCACATATGAATTTGTTTATCACTGTAGAGACCTTCAACCCACATATGCATTTATTTTCCATTGCAGCAGCGCTAGAAGTTTTCCTTTTCCCTTCCCACATGACTGTCCTGCCCCCTGAAGAATCTTTGCTCTTGCTCGGCCAGAGGCAGCTTCCTTCAGCCCTGCAAAATGGAATTTTGGCAGAGGGGCAAACTGAACAATACCTACTGCAGAGTAGCTGTCACCCTCCAGCAAGGAGACAGATTTGGCTGTTCAGATTGCACATGGGATTGCCAGGTAGAAAAGCCATGCTGGCTGGTGCACCTCCTATAACAAGTAGGCTTTGTGAAAGGGGATGGTACAGGTACCTCTATCTAGAAAAGCAATGAGGCCTAGGAATCTGAATCTGGGAGAAAGCATGGGGTTAGATACCCAAACTTCTAAGCTACATTGATTTCAAAAGGTGATTGTGGTATTCAGGCAAATCCCATCCTTGGTAACTTGCTGAAAGCCACAGAAAGCAGTAGCACTCTGGTCCCAAATATCCTTGCATGGCCCGTGGCTTCACTACTGCAGAGCCTCTTTCCCAACGCCACTGCTTCGACCTTGTTCTATGACTGGGAACATCTTTTTGAAGTCAGTCACTGCCTGACCACACTTCTGTTCACTCCAGGGAAGACTATGCATTGCTCCCTCTCACACTGAAGATGCACCAGAAGTGCAACTGGTGTGCTTCAGCTGACATGGGGTGTGGGGACCAGACCATAGCAGGTCCAAAGGACATCTCCCTTGAGTACTGACAGCCACCAGCTTCTCACCACCAGCTGTTTCGCTCCACAGCTCTGTGCCTACTACAGGGACCCTTGTTCAGCAGTGGTACTTTCACCCTTTACTTTACCTGCAGAGCCCATTGGAAAAGAAAAGCACTAACCCAAGAGCGTGTCTCTGACTGAGTAGTAGTGAAGCCAAACGAAGTAGTTATAAATACTGCAGTTGGCTATCTGTGGTTCCTCTCCACTTGGACCAAGCAGACTTCTCCAGTGCTGAGTTGCAATGACATAGTCCGGGTGAATGGTTGTCTTGGCACGGTCTAGAGCATCAAAGAACTGCTCTCTCTCCTCTGCTGTCAGGGAGTGGATGTCCTTCCTGACAACTGCTGGCTTCCTCCTGTTGCATTCAGGGCCAGTCCAGCCAAACTTGCATTCACCACAGTTGTAGCCACCAAAGTTTCCTAGATCAAGAGGGAACAATCAGTCATGGCATTATGAAGCAGGGAAAACTAACAGTGAAATACTCTTCTTCCCCAGAGATGCCAGTTCGTGGAAAGGACAGCAGCTGAGCAGACTGGTAGCTTTGCCAATTGACTAACCAGAAAGATGGCTGGCTCGACTCCCAGAGCCACAGCAGGGCCAAGAATCACACTCAGCCAGTTGGGGAGGTGCTGGGTAATGGGCTTGATGCCCTGAGGTGCTCAGAGCTCTGCAGAGCCCTCAGGCACATGAGGACTCTCACTGAACAGAGAGCTGAGCAATTGAAGTTAAGCCGGTGATGAAGTGCTTTGCTCGATTGGCTCTCAAGTACTCACTCCTCTACTTCCAGGATCAAACCCAAAACAGGGTCAGTTCACATGGATCCTTAAGCACAGAAAAAAAAAGCCCTAAACAAAATAGTTCTCTTAAGGACAAAACTTATGTGAAGCTAGTGCCTCTTAACAGTGTATCTGGGGCCCAACACAAACCAGGACAAGCACCAGGGTTGCTGCTGGTCACGCTCTAAGCATTATTAAATAGTGCTGCAATAACAGCCTGAGAAACACTGCAGTACTGTCCCTCCCTGCTGGCATCACTCCTAAGGCGAGTAATCAGGTCCACGCTAGGATATCAGCTCAGAGTCTCTGATGAGATGGAAGAGCCCAGGAGAGCAGAGCTTGCTTTAAGTGTGATCATACTTACGCTATGGCAGACAGCTGGCAGCAGCAGAAAGGCCCTACTGGATCTTGTTTCCCCGTTTCTGGGGGAGCCAGGGAACAACCAGCCATTCCTGCAGTACACACCTGCCCCCTGCCTGTGTGCTGGCAGGCTGCAGCTGTGTAGGACATGGGGCAGTGCTCCCAGGGGCAGGGGGGAGCAGAATGGCAACCAAGGCTCCTCTGGGATCTCCACTCTGCTATCAAAAATCTGCACTGACTCCTTAACCCATCCTCAACCTCTCCTCCAACTCCCCACACACTGATTCCACAACAAACATGAGAACTGTTTTCCAAAATGCCACAAAATCTCACTGCTCACCACACATACTGGTACTGCTAGATCCAGGACTAACGTGGGGATGAGGAAGTGTCTTATGGAATGTTCCCAGATGAGCAGATGTCCCTAGGCTGTAGGCTTGAGCCTACAACCAGAACAACAATTTACATTAAAGCAAGATTTCAGAATGTCTGGGGCTATAGGGCTTATTACAAAATTTGAAGACCCCCTAAGGTTACAAGGGCTGTTACCAGCAAGGTTCTGAAGTTTATGTCTAGCTTTTAGAGTAAGGGCTGCTGAATGGTAAACATCTGTGGCAGACTCCTGTGACACCTGCCAAGAAGATATGAGGACCCTTACTGCAGAGTTTGGACCAACTGTAGGTTGGTTATGGTTGCTTCAGAGCCCCTGAGTTCTCTAAGTTTACAGGTTGTAAACTTAGCTTTACTGCTAAGTTTAGGGACCACAGGCATGAAGACTCCAATGAGATTTTGGATCATGCACACCCCGATGGCATCCCATGAGGACAGTTTCCAGATATATTGCTTACATTTTGTCATGATGCAAGTAGGAGCAGCTGGGTTCAGCTGCCATGTTCCAGCTATGAGGGAAGGCACCCAAAGTCAGGGGTCTGCACTGGCTAAAGGGGATGAAGACATACACCAGAAAAAGCAAGTAGGTTATAGTTATATGAAACAAAGCAGATTGTGTGGATTGTATGGATATGGGGGGGTAAGCAACATGGAAGATTTATTTGATCACAGTATCCTCAGGGTTCATCAGAACAGCACAATTACTGTTATCAGTTCAGTGTACTCCACTACCTGTGTCTTGTTTATTCTTCATGACTCAGCCTAGCTATTAGGGCCCATTATACACTCCAGCCTGAACTGACCAGATGACAAATATCAAGAATATCTTGCAACATTGCCATGTATACTGCTGAAGTTTCAGCCGTGGACCCCGAACTTCTGGAAAGCATCTGTTGACTCTTCACACTCAGGTACAACTCAATCCTTAAGAGAAGTAGGAAAAAGCAGGAATTAACCACGAAAAATTCTGTCAACAACCTCTTTTGAGACTGGCAGTTATTCCTCCAGTCATTTAAGGGACCCCTCTACTCACAGTGCTGGATAAGCAGCACATTGAAATACAGCAGTAACAGAACCAAACTCAATGCAGGACCAGGTTTCTGCTGTCTGGGTTGGTTGGTACCAGAACAAGATACTCTCAGTCACTTGTTGAGGCTCTGATGGTGCCTATTCCTCTTTCATGAAGAATCCTTTTAATCTGCGGGTCTTGATGCCTGAAATAATTTTATCAGAAAATATCTGTATTTTAGGAATGCTCTGTGCACCTCCTCAGGTTCTGAGAAGAAATTTGCAAAAGCCTAAAATAATGAGTTATATTCATAGGAAGAAAGCTTTTCTCCAGCTGTATTTATCTGTTTTTACCTGTTTCCCTTAGGCAAGTGCTAATTATATCCAGTTGGTGCTCTGTAGGATTTTCTCCCTTAACCACCCTATCTATGAAGGAATCCAAGAGCTCCATTGCTTCCCCAGTCACTTTTCAAAGGGGCATGAGCTTTTGTAACTGAGGAGGACAGCAGTGGGGACTTGCAAACAGGAGACAATTTCCAGGCAAAGTGCTATTTCACACTGCAATATTTCTGCTGATTGTGTTGAAGATTTTTGTCACATCCTCAGGTCTATTTGGCAACGTTCCATTGTCAGAAACATACAAAAAAAAAATAACACTTCATGATATCAAAACTTGCATTTTGTCACTTTCTTTCAACAGAATCCATACGTCACGGGACTGCCGTTATGCCGCAGCTGAAATGGCAAGAAAATGATGGAGGTCTGGGGGATTTCTCATAATTCAAAGAGAAATTATTGCAGTAATCAGACCCAGCTTTTTTATGACCCACCCAAACCACTCTTTCAGCATTTGTTTCCAAAGCACTCTTCCCGGACACTGATCTGGAAATTATGCATGACTGTTTCCAGAATGTTCATTTACTGCCCTGTGTACTTCCCACATGACAGCATTGTGAAATGCTGGTCTCTTAAAACTTAACTTCCCTGTCTGCTATGCTAGTGATGGTGGACTTCAATGGTACAGCTCTACAAGAGTAGGAAAAATAATCTCATGACAGCAGGATATAGTGCACTGTAGATATTTCCAGTAAGGAACTGAGACCCTTTCAAGATCCTTTTGCACACAGGAGCTCTAGGAATATGCAAGGATTCATGCCTTAGCATTTTTTCACCTTCAGTGAACAACGCAAAGGAACTCAGTGTACAACCTTCCTGAGGCTCTGCCAGAGACAACAAAGATTATTATCATCTCTTGTGGTTTCCAGAGAATATAGTGTGGGAGGTCATTCTGATGCAGAGGAAGGAGATCATATCACTGTTTGATGCTCTCGGCTTGTTCCACTGTTTCCAGGAATGTCCATTGCACTGCCGCTGGTCAAAAAAATCATAAATATTCTGTGTATTCTCCATTAACCCTTTTGTCTGGAGATAGGATCACATGACTTGGGAGTTGTCTTCTGTGCCCAATCTCAGCAACACTTAAGGTGCTTTTTGTCAGTCAGGTTGGAATCTGGATGTTTCTGTAGGCACTATGGCCATGCTACTTCTCCCAGTGGGTCAATCCATGGGCATGACACTGAGAAAAATACACTTCTTATGATCTGATACTCGGTATGTGCTCATACACATCACTGGTGTAGCTAACACCAGCCATCACACACCACTGTAGCTGCTTCTCAGGCCTGGGGCTTGCCTTAGCTCATGGATTTTCTACCTCTTAGTGGTCAAAACATGTGATTAGCCTTCAGTCACTAAATGTAACACAAATTAATAACTCCATCAACTTAGTGTCTTTTCTTCAGTAAAAATGAACCCACTCAACACTTACCATCTTCTGCCTTGTTTTAGTGTACCAAGAAGAAACCCAAGCAGCTGCCATGCCTCTCCCTTTTATAGAGACCAGTTTAATGCCAACCATTTATCAGATGGGGAGAAAGGACTCCTCTTCAGACTTCTTCAGCTATTGCATTAAAACAGGAGTCACATTAGATTTGAAACACCTGCATACTGCAATTTCTCAAGGCTGCTCAAGGGATCAGGACTGCTACCATGTGGGACAAATGGTTCGCTCTTCTCTCTTTTCTAGCTCTTCATTTGGACACACTCACAGACTGTAGGATGTGGAAGATCTGTACCTACACTGGATTTCATGGGGTCATCAAGGTATGGCTATAATTTAGTATTTTCCCTGCAGACATATTACCCTACAACAAGTAAATGAAGTGTATTTTATAACCACTTCAATAGCCCAATTTTTACCTCACAGGGTAACCATCATATTAGCGACATGGCTTAAATGACAATTTGATTGCAGCTAAAGAATAGATTTTAAATCACGTGTCCTGAGTTTGAATATATTGCACAGGAATTCAAAAATATTTAATGTTTTTTTCCTCAAAAAACTTCTATTAAAAATAGTGTTCAGCACATGCCCAAACATAAACCTTAGAAAGTGCAAGCAGAAAAAAAGAATGATAATTATGTTTAACTCCTCAGTGAACTCAAACTACGTCACTGTTTAATCACTGTCACAATCTGTATTAGCAACCACATGACTGACTGCAGTGGTTTTTCACAATAGTCGTCTGTACTGAGTTTTTAAAATGCTATACCAGATCTGTATCCCAGCAGTACAACGTTATCGTTTAGAACTCAAAATAGCATTTAGTTCACAAGTCTTCTAAAATAGTTTTCTTCTAAACTAAATTTAACAATCTCACTGGAATACTGCTTTGTTGTGTAAACAGCTACAAGTCTCAATATTAAAGTTTGGACTCACGTATCCATCACTTGGTCTAATTCAACATATACACCTTCTTGAAAAACAAATTAGCACATTCCCCTTCACACGTGCTGCACACTGTCAGGATCTGTCATCAGGCAGTTTCTGTTTAAAAATTTATATTAATTGAATAAATGAGGGGCACCCAAACCAATTGTAGAACACATTCAATGGATTCAAAACTGAAATTAGCCAAGAACTAAAAACTCTTTGCTACCTTCCAACTACACTCATGCCATAACCCCATATTTTTTTACAGAGATGATATTTTTGCTGCTACGAACACATTGAGTTAAACATGCAGCGTCTTGACTATAAACCTGCAATTGCTTATTGACCTTGGCACAAAAAGTGGGAAACAAAGCTGGATCTTTCTTTTGTTCTAATCTTGTTCTATTTGTCCTAAGTTAAAGAAAAATTAATTCATATTATCTGCTGAAGCCTAGAAATGGAAAAAAAATAATCTGAGCCCATTATAGCCATTTATCCATATTTGTGTTTGGGATTTTCTTTTTTCTTTTTGGTTGTCGGGTGGGGGGGTGGAAGGGGCTCCATAAATATTCAGGACTCAGACCTGGATAGATATGATTTTAAAGTATTTTTCCTCAGTTGAATGGTTTCAACAAATGGAAACATTTTCAGAGTTTCTTTTCTCCTTAGATACTAAGTTTTTAGCAAAAAGCTAAATTTATTGTGAAAACTCCAGAATCCCACCTTTGAAAAATCTCTGCCCTGTTCTTCACTGTTCCTCGTTTCCTACAATATAGCCATCAGCTATGTGACATGTTCAGTTGGCACTGTCTAACCAAGTAATCAGCCACATGGTTGTTGGAGTTCCCATAGCTTATCATTCACACCATTTCTAAACCAAAAAATAAACACTGCCAAGATGGAACACAACTGTTTATATTGTTAAAGTGCTAGAAAGAGCCTTGATGGGGTTGGAGTTTGCATAATCCAGGAACCATTCCAAACAGGCAGTTTGCACACACATTCACTTGGAAAACAAGACACCTTAATAGTAGAGATATATGCACTGTTCCATGTCCCTTTGAATGAGTATATTTAATTTCTGTTACCATGTGTTACCTACCATTATGTTACACAGGTAGCATAGCTCTAGATGCCTAATAAATATCATGTCACATCACTTACAGCTGGTGTGGAGACAACTAACCAGTGGATTAAACCAAGTGGAAAAAAAAAACACAAAATCCCCTAATAGAGCCATGATCATCAGCATTGTAAAAGCATCAGATCTAATTCAAATCCCACACAGCTGTGAACTTCTTAACATTCTCCCAGAAATGGTTTTGCATACAGCATCAAGCAGAGTATGGCCCAGGAAAACTTTCTGAAAATCATGCTTAAGGATACATTTTGCTTACTGTTTTACCACTGGTGTATTTAGATTTAAAAAACTGCAAGAAGAAAGAGGAATCCAAGGGATTTAAAGAGAAGAGGAAAGCAACCAGCTCAGAGATAAAACTGAAGGAAAGGACACTACATTCTGCTCACGTAACTTGGCATCCAGTCCTGCAAATATCAAATATCAGTGCTTATGTCTACTTGGACAAGTAAATTAATGTCTGCCTATGCAGAGCATGTCTGTTACCACTGCTCCTCAATTTACTCCCAGGTTTTGATGCTCTAATTACTTTAACTGTGTAAATACTGGTGCATGCCCATGTGCTCCAGAGTTCTTCTGACCCAGGATCTGTGTCTGTATGTGATACCTGACTTAAGTTTTGGAGGTATGTAAGAAACTTTAAGAAAAAAAAAATGTGCATACAGTTTATATTTTTTGCAAACAATCTGTAAAAGTCCTTTCGCACAAGCATTTGAAATCCAGTCAAAAGAAGAGATGAAAATTGATGTATACTATAAAGTCTATTATTATTTTGAGGAGTTTGGGTAACAGCATGTATCTATTTAAGTCACCTGCCACTACCTCTCTGTTTCCAGTTGATAACTGCACTGGAAAATTTAACCTCTCTGGCTGAAATTCTCTGCAGTGCTGCCTTCCCAGATTGATCTGGGCTTTCTCTGTAGTGTAAGCTAAGGAACACATTTTAGGCAAAATAGTTCAGCTCGTTCTATAAATCAGGCTGAAGCGAAGCAGTTTATCCTTCTCATGTTAGAAAATTCAAACGACTTGATGTTTTCAACAAGAAATCCCAGGTTTCATTTGAAATGTGCCTAGAAAGAGACTTCAGTGCCTGGGATGTGCCTTTTTCCCTACTAGTGGTGCCATCTCCTGCCAGCCCTGCACAGAAGTCTGGGCTGAGGCTGCAGTTCCTGCTCATTTTAACCCCCCTTCAGCCAGGGCTGTTGCTGAGAAAGGGTCCTGTCACCTTATTCTGCCCTGAGCTCACCTTCCTGCTCACTGCCTCCTGCCATCATTAGGGAAGTGGCCTCATTAGAACCTTATCCCTTTGGCCAGGTTAGCCTTCAAGCACATCTCCTCCCAGATCTGCTTCACCTCCAGCATGCAAGCTCAGGAGCCCATGTGAAGTCACAGTGAGAAGTCATAGCTGGAGATGAGGAGGAAAAGGATGGGATGGCATCTTTGGTGGTTGTACAGACACATTTTGGATCAATGTAAGATGTAAATTTAGTTAACAAACCTGGGAAACACCCTGGCCTGACAATGGGAGACTTTCAGTGCACAGAGCTATGTCATGCTGCAAAGTGCTAGTCCATGAGGAATAAATCCTCAAACAATGCACACTGATCCAGGTTCAGTGCACCTGAGTAGCAATAACAGAGGTTCGAAAGCAGCACTGAAAGGTCCAAAATCCTGTGGAGAAAGCAGATCGCTGGCTATGGGGACAACTCCACGGGCAAAGAGTGAAACACAAAAGTTTACATGAGAGAAAACACTTCTTTAACCCTGCTGCTCTGAAAAAGTACTAGCTGTATAATGAATACGGAACTTTTAGGATAATGGTAATATTTGAAGCCCTCTTGATGCCTTATACCACCAGGAATGTCTGGCCTTTGGAGCAAGGTTAGCAGACCCCTCCATCCCCATCCCCTCCCCCCAGCACCCATCTCACCTGTGCACCGACAGCTGTGGTTGAAGAACTTGAGGGGCCACCGTTCCCGGTCATCCACATTTTGGAGAGTGTAGGGGCCACTCCAGGGCTGGGTGTCTGCCTGCACCCCTTCACACCGTCCCCTGCCCTGCAGGGACCCACAGATATTGCCTGGCTCTGTCCCCAAGGCTGGGCAGCAGCGTTTCAGGCGAAGGGCTTCCACAGTCATGCAGACACGGGGAAACTGTGCCTGTGCCTGTGGGGGACAGCAGCAGCTCAGGTAGCCCAGCCCAGCCCAGAAGAGCCACCTGAGGGCTCCCATTACAGCTGGGTGCAGGCTCTGCCTCCCTGCTGGACCTGACTGCCAAGAGCAGGGAGACGTATGCTGTGGGACAACCTGGCCTCAGCACAGCTCCATGCCCCAGCCAACCAGGATAATAACTCTTGCTGCTGAGGATGCTGGTGCTGGGTGTTTGTTTAATCCCAGCCTCTAATTGCCTTGAATGCAGCTCAAAAGACGGGTGCTTTGACTCTGTGGTGCCTGCCCAGCAGCCACAGCTTTGAGCAGGGTTTATATAGAGGTTGGGAGAAGCCCTCATTAGAGGGATTAGCACGGTACAAATCCTCGTGCTTTGCACATGACATCAAGGGCAGAAAAGATGCCAGTGTGAAAGCAAGTTCTGCAGGCTCTGGCAGCTTGTCAGGAGAGTGAATGCCCCAGATTTATTTCTCCAAGTCTTTCATGAGCTTTGAGAAATTGATGGTCTTGTTTTAGCTGAGCTGGCTGCAGAAACACATTTATCCTTTTAATCAAAACCCTGTAAACAGATGATAAATAGAAAAGAAAACCTCTTCTCTTTTAGTTCATTCACTGCAGGATAATATTTTCCATTATAAAGCAGTAGCAGTGGAAAATTAACTGGAAACGCAGAGGATAGAGATGCACCATTAACAAAAATTAATAAATGTGGTAGTATAAATTTGGGATGGAGATTCCACCTGCCAACTGTTGAACTTAAGTACTTGCTCTGAAAACATCTGAGTGGCAAGTGGGGAAGGGTTTCCTTCCTAATAGCCTTTTTGCATGCAAAATAAATTATTTAATTGTTTTTAAAGAGTGAATGGCCCTTATTTGCTCTGTAATCCTTTCCCCATCATTGCACCAGGGGTTGTTGTAGAGGTGGTCTGGCTGTTAGACTTTCAGAACTGTCACAGCTGAGCATTTATTACCCACCTGGCAGGAGACAGTCTATGAGATCAATATACACACCAGACATGCACTTAAGTGGTCCTGTTCAGTACACCAACAAAAATATCTTTAAAAACCTCCTAGTATGCAGCAGTTCTTGACCTCAATGCAATTCCTAGAGCAATAAAATTAATAAACAAAAATAAGGTAGTGGTAAGTGATTTTGTGAGTCTATAGCTATTAGTTCAGGTCCACCATACTAAATAAAAACTGGCAACTCCCCTTGCTTCACTGAAAGCTTTCACTACCTTCCCCCTCCACCTTCCCCAGCTCTGTTGTTTAGCCATTTTTATAAGTATGTATCATTAAAAAAAGCCATGGTTTTGTCCATGTTATTCAATAGTTCCATGGATGTTCAGCCTCACCATTCTGCCACAAGAAGTTTTTGATCTATGCACCAAATTATTGCCATCATGTAGCTAAAGAGTTCATCCACACTGTGGACACTGTCATCACTTTTAGGTTCTTAGATTTTTATATCAAAAACTTATTGTTTGACAGACAAACTGAAATATGATTCTACCTCATTTATGGAGGCATAAAGCATATTAGCAATATCATATATTCTGAAATGGGTTTCAACTCACCTCACCTTGGATTCAATTTACCTGGAATTGGCTTTTGTCTGCTGCTCTTGACACAACATGTGAAAAAGACAGGAAGTGTGAATAGTTGCTGAAAAAATATGTTGAAGAAGCTCAGGAGTTATAAATGGAAGCAGTGGCTCAAAAACCCTCCAAAAAACACTCTCCCCATCCTTCTCAGCACCTAAATGCATCTCTCTGGTGTGTGAGGGATTTGTCTTTGAATCTATGTTAGACAATGTCTTGTATCAAAGTTACCCGCATAATATCCGAAGGTAATTAAAGTGAACACTCACTTATCAGCATCACCAAAATGAAACCAAAATATACAGACAGGATTGAGCTAACCAACCAAACCCCTGAACTGACGGATCTATATGCAAAATATGTGTCCAAGCAGCCATTTTTATCGAAGCTGGCTCAATTCAGACACTGATAGGAAGGTTCCTACAGCTATTTGAAACCCTGTATGAGACAGAAAGAGTAAGCACAGAAAAGGTGAGGTACTAAGGCAGGCAAGATGAGGAAAGGCAAGAAAACAGGCTTCTAATGTAGTACATGAGGAAGGAGAAACCTGCTGTTTTCAGAGAAGCTGGAGTGTGGAGAAAAGGAATAGCAGGTAGAGGATGACATGGAAATTACCTAGTGTGCAGGGAAAATAAAACTGTGAGTAGAAGAGTGGCACGTGTGCAGCTTTTATTGTTATTACTTCCCTCCATCACAGCTACATAATTCTACAACACTGGGAACACACTACAGCATGCAGTCCTGGCATAGATGTAGCCCTAGTCTCTTGTCTTCTGTAATGCATTAGCATTTTAGGAGTGCCTTCCCTGGCTGAGGAGGAACACCCAGACAAACGGAAAAAGGACACACAGATCCCACATCCTGGCGTCACTGTGTCACCAGCAATGGTGGTAGTCTGCTGCTGTCATGAGGAAACACTGAATAAAATTACAAAAAGACAATTGTCTTTCAATTAGCCATTGGGAAAACAGCAAGCACTGTCCATTCCTTAGTGTGTCACTACTGAGAAGTTCCTCTGTTTTTCCCACACAATCACACTTAAATAAAGGAGCTGTTGTTGGGGCTGCACAGAATCAGCATTATACCAGTTTACAAATTAGCATCCTGAATTACTTTCTATTTACTACAGAGTTTTACTATGTCTTGGAAAACAGGTAGTGCTGTGTGTACTGCCTTGAACCATCAAAGGACTTTTCAGAAAGCAAATTTGAGCACATGAGCCATGCCAGTGATCCAAACTGTGATTGCACTGACTTATCCACACGCACTGGGCTTGCATGCCACGGTTTGGCAGATGGGGAGATATAGGGGTGGGTTCTGTGAGATGCTTCCAGAAATTTTCCCCATGTCCAAGAGAGCCAAAGCCAGCTGGCTCCAAGATGGACTCACCACTGGCCAAGGCCAAGCCCATCAGTAAGGTGGTAGCACTTTGGGGATAACACATTTAAAAGGGGAAAAGAAATTACTGCATAATGGCAATTGCAGATGGAGAGAGGAGAGAAAATATGTGAGAGGGACAGCCCTGCAGACACCAAGGTCAGAGAAGAAGGTGGGGCAGGAGGTGCTTCAGGTACAGGAGCAGAGATTCTCCTGCAGCCCCTGGTGCAGCCCATGGTGCAGCAGCTGGGACCCTGCAGCCCATGGAGGTCTACAGGGGACCAGAGACCCACCAGCAGTCTGGGGAGAGCTCCACACCAGAGCAGGTGGATGCCCAAAGGAGGCTGTGACCCTTTGGGCAGCAGGCTTCTGGCAGGACCTGAGGAGAGAGGAGCCTGTGCTGTAGCAGGGCTGCTGGCAGAACTTTGTGACCCTGCAGGGACCCACACCAGAGCAGTCTGCTCCTGCATGACTGCAGCTGTGGGAAGGACTCATACTGGAGAAATTCATGGAGGACTGTCTCCTGTGGGAGGCACCCGCAGAAGGAGGGGCAGACTGTGAGGAGTCCTCCCCCTGAGGAGGAAGGAACAGAAGAGACATGATAGACTAACCATAGCTCCCATTTGCTGTCGCCCTGCACTGCTGGTGGCGAGAAGGTAGAGAAATTGGGAGTGAAGTTAAGCCCAGGAAGGGGGGAGATATGAGGAGAAGACATTTTCAAGATTTTATTTTATTTCTCATTGCCCCAATCTGATTTGACTGGTAATAAATTGCACTAATTTCCCTGAGTCTGTTGTGCCCATGATAGTAATTGCTGAATGAGCTCTCCCTGCCCTTATCCCAACCCATAAGCCTTTCTCTATATTCTCTCTCCCCTATCCAGCTGAGGAGGGCAGTGACAGAGTGGCTTTGGAGAGTATCTGGCATCCAGTAAGGGTCAACCCAACACACCACATATCTGAGCTACTGGATCAGGCTACCACACATGAAACCGTGTTCCATTTTTAATTACAGTATTTAGGATTTATGCTGAAACTACTGGAAAACAGTATTTCAGCTACCTTGTAGTCTGGATTCATGCATAAGGTGACACCCTACAGAAAACTTCTCAGCCTGTCATCAAAGGCTGGCAAAGAGTATATCCATATGCCTACATATTATTGGGATAATTACATTCACATATTTTTGAGGCAAGAGAGGAAAAAGAATACTCAAAGGTAGAGGCAAAGAAATCACTAAATACAATTCACACAAGTAATACAAAATTCCTGAGTAGTAAGTAGGCAGCAAGTATACATTTTTTTTCTCAATGACACTATTGTTTCTCAGGCTCCTTCTACTGTACTCAAGCACAGATTAGTATCAAGCCAGAAAAGTATTTAGCCTTTGGAATTTTGGAAAGAATTTTGGTCAAAATAAAACATTCTACATATAAACTGGTATGGAAACCAGTATATCAAGAGAAGAATAAATAAATTACATGCTAATTCATAATGACTCTAGAGATAAGAAGAAGAAAGATTATTTTGTAAGGAAACCTGCAGTAGAGGTTTTCAGACACCTGTGTGTGTTCTAGGTTTCCTGAAACTCCTAGCAAATTTATGTCTTTGGGATGTCTCAACACAAGCTACTGCCCTGTCACCACCTTACCCTTTGTCTGCCTGTCCGGTATGTGAGAGAATGAGGCCAAAGTCTGGGAATATCAGACCAGCTCTGAAGATCTCATGATCCTGCCATTGCAAAGAAATCCTCTTCATATGAGCAGTCTCATTATCTCCTGACTTCTCATATTAAAGTTATTTATCCATCCTTTACTAATGCATAGAATTATTTTCCTGAAAACCGATTTATATGCTACAATATGTTCACACATTGTTAGAGGAGCAACTCAGAGAAGAAGAATCTGCTCAGGTCTCATGGAAAATACACCAGATGAATGCAGCCAGGAATTAAACCTAAGTTAAAGACAGTTTCATGGTCTTCCATGAGTTTTCTTTCCTCAACAACCAGAAGACTGCTGTAATTGTACCCTACCAGTCTGGATGCTGGATTACTCAAGCTTTGCTTGTGTCACCAATTTCACGTGTCATCTTTTTGTGGATTTACCTGTAAGCCTTGTTGTGGCAGAGAATGAAGTTTATGTCACCTGAAGTTAGATATTTCTGACTGCTGATATCTACATTTTACCAGTCACTCAGGGTTTTCTTTGCAGGATGCTCTCTTAATGGAGAGAAATAGCTGGGTTTAGGGTGCAATTCACTTGGCCTGTTTTCTGTGCTCGCATTAAGAGGGGATGAACTGCACCATACAAGACCTAGCCTCAATTTATTGATTTATTGTAAAGGGACCCTTGGTTTCAGTGGTAGGTACCCAATATGCATGAGAGGTACATTTAGACAGATGAATCCCCCCAGATTCTTCATGGACTCCTCACCAGGCCTTGTGGTCCAGCTGAACTTGCCTCCCAGAAGTCTATAGCTGACTGCAGTGGGAATTCCTCATTACTTACAGACACACACACTTCCAAAGCTCCAAATTTGCTGGCACTTTGCTTCTCCCCTCCCCAAGGACACAGGTTAGCTGAAGCATGTACTCTGCACAACTTGCATAGGAAGGTCCCACATTCATACACTGCTTTGGTACAGCACATTGCTGTGTCAGCTCTGCCAGCTCTTTCCACAGCCTTAAATAAACATTATTTGCAGACACATTTTTACACTTTTAAGTCAGGTGTTGCCTTACTGTGGTTTTATTCCTTTCTGTCTGAGATAATGATTGACCACTTCCATTTCTTTCGTAAGATCTTTCTTTCATCCCACTCCCTCATTCAAGATGTCTGAGAAACTTCTTCAGTGATCATGACTGAGTATCATCATTTGGTTTATGAGACTCAGTAATCTGTCACTTTCTAACTAAACAAGCACATTTTTTCCAGTGTCCATATTATGAAGGAACATGGATATACGCTCAAGCCATTTATAATTTAGATAAACACAATGCTGACTGGCAGATTAAACTGCTGACCACTTGCCCAAAGACAGTTTTATCTTCAGAATTATTTCATCAGTTTCTAGCCTGGGCATGCTATAAAGACAGTCATAGAATATAAAGTATGATTCACTTAAGGAAGCCAGAATCTGGAAGGTAAGAGAACTAAATCTCAGTTACCCTGATGTTCACCAGGACTCTATGAAGGGAAAGAAGCACCTCCAGGGAACAATGCACCCCATTCTCAGACAGGCATCTTGGCAAGGTCTTCTGTCCTAATTTCTCTATCTTGATCTTAAAAGGAGGTGAGGGTGACTAGTTTAATTTCAGACAGACACTGAAATTCTAAATGTCACTGATATCAAATGAATGTCACTAAATGGCTGTGGTAGGGGAGGACTCTACATAGAGTAGATTTATGGCAGTTTACAAAATGTGAAGTGAAATAGGTAGGACAAAGTCTCATGTCTCAGCAATTCAGCCAGGCAACAAATTGCCCCTGTCACAGAGGAAGAAATATGAAGAAGGAAATCCAGATCTGGCTGTGTATCACATTAATAAAAAAAAAAAATAAATAAATAAATAAATAAATAAATAAATAAAATCTGGAAGACAGAACAAGTATTTGAAATAATATCTGAAATTATAGAGTCACAGTGTAGTTTGGGTTGGAACCTTACATTCAACTTTCCAAAGCCTTTCCAAAGTTCCAGAAGACATTCTTCTCTCACAATTTTTATTCAAAATACTAATGCTACTACTTAGGCCAATAGAAAATGCAAAATGGAACAAAATATACTCAAATGTATTCATCCCTCATGTCATGTGGTCTAAATTCCAAGAACATTGTTGGACAAAGTAATGAATGCTCCCTTGCTTTAAGCAAGAGGATGTAGGTACATTTAAACAAAAAATATAATGTTTCCCCTGGGGTTCACTGAGGAATAAAGATAGTTTTGATGACCATAGCAGGACTGAAGGCTAAGGTTTCACTTAACTGCCCCAAATTTGCTATGTAACTGTACTTTAAATTCTCTGGTTCTACATTACAATGGAATGTGAGTCTGTAGCTTGAGACAGAGACACAGCACCCAATGATCCATGTGACAAAAGCCTCTTTATTGTTCTGACTTCACCTTAAATACCTTTCTCAATGTTCCCAGGTAAGCACCTGTGATTGTTGAAAGCTCAGGCTGCTCAGTTCTCTGACCAATAGCCTCTGCAGCTTGGGCTGGGACTCATTGGGTCAAATCCTTGTCTATCTCCAATTCTGTCCTATCTCTATTCCCTGGAGGCCTGTCTATCAGGCCAGGCTGCTTCTCCCATATGTGGCCAAATTAACTGCCCAGTATAAGCCAGTTTACACTGTGACATGAGTCCTGTATTCCTAGAAAAGCATAAAATAGGAATGCTGGAATAAATCACTGGGGAAAAAAATAAAAAAGGAGGAGGGGGAAAAAAAAAAACAACCACAGCCCAAAACTCCCCATGAATGATGAAATAAACGGAAGCCCAGACTTTCCAGGAAAGTCAACTTCGTTTTTATTTTAAACAAAAGGCACCGGAGGTGGGAACCCAGGATAAGCCCGGGCTCCACTCAACAAGCCAGACAGAGCTGCTGTGCAGCACACAGGGCGTTTCTCTGGAACCTAGATCCCGTCGGAAGACCCAGGTGCTGGGCACCGGGGATTTTAAAGTCTCTGGTGGCTCTTCATGGGTGCGCTTCTCAATCCTTCCCGCCACTGGTTCTTTTCTTGGTCGCGGATTGGTCTATAACAAGAGTCATTCCTAACCAATCATTTTGAAACTCTTGGACCTTATTGGTTAGTCTTGATATCCAATTACAAATCAAACTGATGTCCTCACCCTCTTGCATCATTTTTCTAGAATGTTCCCCTCATTTACCAATTACACTCCTGTTATACTCCCACCTAATGGCCACATACCTCTACTGCAGCAATTGCCCGTTTACCACTTGTCAGTAACAACTTAACAACGGCAACAACTCTTATTTAGTTAACATTTAACTAAACATTTCTTTGTAACAGTCTCTTAATTATTCTTAGATACTGTTGTATTAACTACTTATATTAGTTGCTTAGTGAGACATAACTTAGTAACAACAAATCTCTACAATCCATTAACAACCTTACAACCAGAACTCTTTAATAATTTGTACTAGCAACATTTTAACAATTTTACTTACAACTAATGATTTCATTCTTAAACACCAACCCATTTATAACAAATGGGATCAGAAAAAGGCTCCTTTAAATGAGGTTCCTCAGCAGAACTCAAACAGGGTAAAGCTCTCCTAAACTCTTCACTCACAGGGGGGCAGGGGAAATAAAAGACTTGAATGTGAACTATTGGATTCTAGAAATGCATCATCAGCTGAAAATTTCTGTTGTCTTTTTAACTGCATTTCTTTCCCAAAAAATTGTAAAACACCATTCTAGTTCTTCTATAGGATTAGAAACCAAAAAGTCTATAACTGAGAGTTGTTATTAAAAACATTAAAAACCCTAAATGTGACTCCTGACTCATGTTTTCTAAACTCCTTATATCTGTCACACTGCATAACTAAATGAGATTTACCAGATTTCTGTAAACAGTGAAGGAGACAAGTCAAAAATCTTTCAGTCAGAAGACAGAAACAAATCTTTTCTATCAAATAAACCCAATTTTTGATCCAAAGAGAGAGAAATTTTATTGCTGAGAGGTAGACAACAGTAAAAAATAGCAAGTGCAGAAATTCCTTCAGGGACAAGGAAGAGACTTTTTTAATTAGATACATATGCAGCTCAGGGGACTTGGAGAAAAAGAAGGAGCATTTCACATGAGGAACACCTGAACTTGAGCCTGCTTGAACAGCAACTTTGTCCCACCACTGCCAGAAATTCCAAATAGAGGTATTTCACCTTTAAGAAAGCTTTAAGCTTCTTCATTATTTGTCATGTTCTGTGACTGCAAGTTGTTGCAGCCTGCAGCAGAGCTAGGATGTGGAGTATGCCTCTCTCTGATCCTCTCCTCCTGCCCCAGTCTTCATTCACTTAAAACAGGAGCCAAGGATGGCCATGGAAAAAGCACGTGAACCAAATCCACCAGATTTTGAATCTTTGCCTAAGGCTGAAAACACATGATAAGGTTTTTTCCCTCTGAATCCCTGCTAAGTGTCAACTTCAGAATTTGATGGACATTTTAAAAAGCATATGTAAGTATATCTGTAGGAGCAGAGAAGCTTCCCAGTTGCAGAGAAGGAATGTTGTGACTAAATCATAAAGGCCTAGTTAGACAGCCTGTATTTGTGTCCTACCAGGAGGTTCATCTTGAGGGAAGAAGCTGACAGAAAAATAAATGGAAAAGTTTGTGGGTAAGAAGAGGCCCGGAGTGCAGCAAAAAAAGATTGTGTAAAGGAGATACAGCTGAATGAAGAAATGCCTGAATATTCTGTGGCAAGCAATAAAGCAGCAGCACTTGAGGTTATTTTCACGGAACCTGCCAAATCACATTAGAAATCTGCATCGAGCCCGCAAAATCAAACAGACAGGAGTTTTAAAATTCCAGAATTGAGGTTATCTCTTAATTTTATCCTCTTCTTCCATGTAAGACTTTGGGTCTTGCTCAGTGTGTGCAACCTAAATCCCACACCAAACAAAAAATGAGATTTCCTTCTCACTGTCCCCATGGCTATCACCATTAATATTTTGGTGCTCCACAAAATTTCTGTTTAACATCACAAAAGCTCGGAGAACAGAATTGCCATTATAGGTAATATTCTCTTTATCTGTAAAACAGACATTTCAGACACTACCACAGCACATATTTGTCATAGATCCATGGGCCTGGCTACTCCTGCTAAAAATCAGACACTTTGATGGAGTGAGGGTGACCCAGACCCTTCTGGCCCTTGAGGAATTCAGCAGCAGAGGAGACCAAGCCTCCAGAGCAGCACTGGGGGGGTAGAGCCAGACCACTGCATAAAAGCAGTCCTGGGGACACATCCCGACCTCTCCAGCTGAGCAGCAGCAGCTGGCTGCTGTCTCCACTGTCCTGCTCTTCCCTCCAAAGCAAATTACCGTGGACAGAGCTGTCTGTCAGGGTGCCAGTGCACAAGCCAAGCAGAGAGTCAGAGGTCTGACACTCAAGCTTACACCGTGACTCTCTTCTATTCAGCAGTGTGGAAAAGGCCAAGAAGTAAACAGCCATTCTCTGCTTTAGCTTCTTTGATCACGTATCTGCAGGAAATTAATACCTCTCTAATTCTTCCTCAAAGTACCATAAAAGTCTTTGATGAATAATTGAACACTTTTGGCAAAAAAAAGTATTTTTGATATCACACACTCAGAGAAGCTGTAAGCGATCATTTTAATATTTCCTTCTCTCCCTGAGTACTCAAGTGTGCAGTCTCAATATTATTTCAAAACCTTAAAAAATCTTTAGGAACAATAGTAATATAAGCAGTTATACTACCCCTTATGTGTCTTATCAGTAAGGATCCAAGTACAAGCAACACTACCCTTGCTTTGTATTAATAAGATATTCGTCTGTAGTGAGTGTCCCTTGTACTGGATGAGTAATTCAATATCAATGTTTGTTGTGATGCTGTGATTAGAAAAGGACCAGTGACACCTTTTCATGAATAGATGAAAGAAGCTGAACAGAGAAGTAAGGGAGATGCTTTACTGCTGTGTTTTGCACTGGTGACATCAATATTGAAAGTCGCTTTTCTGTATATTGTTCTGGTGTCAGTGTATTAAAAAGGTTACCAAAAAAATTACCCGAAATCAAGAGAAAATGTCTTGAAGATTCAAATAATTTAATTTCTTTAGCTTACCAAAACAAAGGTGGGTGCTGACTTGATAATTTTGTGATGACCAAATGCCAGATACCAAGAAAGATCTCTGATCTATGAGAGAAAAGGTTTAACAGAGGGCAGGTCCAGATTAAAGGTATATATTTGAAAAAGTTGCAACAAATTACCAAAGACAACCAATGAACTGTCCGCTATTCAAGTCAAAATCAAAACCAGAATCAAAACCAGACACCCTTCTTAAAAATATGCTTCAGAAAATCCAACGTTTTTCTCAACTTACAAGTAAACAAAGGAACAGGAAGAAACGGTAAAGACTAGGTGACATTAATTAACCAGATTTCCTGGCGTCGAAGCTATTCCTTTGGCTTTCTGTGAAGTAAAATAGTTTCAGCCATCTATTGACAGTAGAGGAAAAGTGAGGTCCGGGAAATTTTGAACTGTGCCTCAGATTTTGGCAAGAAGCAACCTCAAATGGTTCTGTGCCTGTGCCAGACCCCTAGAGCCACTGTGTCCCTCTCTGTCCCTTCCCTCCCAGTCATCCCGCTCCTCACGCTCAGTTTCACTTTCTCTTCTCTCGTCCCTGCCGCCGAGAGACGGCGAAGGGCAGAGGAGGGACCGGGAATGAAGCTCGCTGCTTTCATTTCTTCCATTCTAGATAAAAAGCTTAAACTTAGAGGAGCTGAGAAGGGAAACGGGCAGCAGGGCAGGCTGCGGCAGGAGCGCCACGGCCGGAACGAGCCCGGTAAGGCAATCCCCAGGCGCTGCACACGCCCCGGGGCAGCCGGGCTGGCTCCGGCAGGCGCTCAGAGCCCGCGGGCTACCGGCTGCAGACTCCGCTCGCCACCTCCCGGGCAGGGCGCGGAAAATGAGGAAAACGGTTCTGCCGAAACCCGGGATCGAACCAGGGACCTTTAGATCTTCAGTCTAACGCTCTCCCAACTGAGCTATTTCGGCTGCCGTGCTGCCGTTTCTGCGGTGAGATAGCACTAATCCGTTCTTCCCTACCCGTCACCCCGCTGCTCGCACCCAGTTATCTAAATAAAATAAATTATTTGATTAGTTATTAGCTAATTCGTTGTTAGCCTTGCGGCACTGGATGCCACAAACGAGTCATTGATGGGTCTTCGCAAACAAAATTATGCTCTAAGCCAAAGACAAATCAGCAGTAACACAAAATTACACATATACGAACATCTATGCACATCATACACTTCATTGTCAGGATGAAGGTGCTTTAGCAGCGTCTCCCTGGATTATTGGGGGAGGTAACAAGAACTAGAACATTATGTGGGACTCAGGAGCGTTAAACTTGCAGTATTTTAGCTTCAGTTTTCAGGGATTTTATTTTAAAGCCTGACAAACTAACTGTGTGCAGAGATGATGGTGTCACAAAAAGTCATGAATAGGAAGGGCACCTGCTTGTGTGAAGCTCCCTGTGTCCACATAAATCACAAATCCTGACTAAGCAGTGTAATAAGAAAAATAATTCACGTTTGTTAACTAGGCATCGATTTAAACAAGCAACTGGTCACACACTCCTGTGGCTACAGGGAAAAGGTAGAGGATGCATCAGAGTGCACACGTTAGCACCTTTGGTGGGCACTGACATCTCAAGTTGGTGTTGATTTGCACAGCCCACATCTAGGAAAAGCCACCTGTGAGGGTATCTCCTACTCAAACTTCCTGCACACTGCAAGGGAAGAGATACTGCTTTGCAAAATTGTCCACTGCTGCTCCCTCCTGTTAGTAAAACAAGACTCTCTTCCATACTATTAGAGGAGTTTAACAAATCCCTCCTTTTTCGAGTGGGGAAGAAGCAGCCTCAGCCCAAGCCAGCCATGTGAATATTTGGTAATATAAATCACCATTTTCTTTTCTTTTCAGAGTGCATTTTTCCTCACGTTGTCCCACATTTGTGGGTTCTTCAGGAGCTGATACATTTTCAGGAGTCAAATATCTGTTTTCAGAAGTACAAAGGCTGAGGACTAAGCCAGCCATTTAGTGACTGAAAACAAAAACTCTTCACAAAAAAAAAATTCAGTTAGGGAGAGGTTAAAAAAACCCACCCACACTTGTGAACAACATACTGATACAAAATCTCATCTTCTCATGATTTTCCATTGCCACTGGCAATGATTGTTTTGCTGAGAAATTATGAATATAATCCCTTAACAAGTGTGTTGCTGATGCAGCTAACACAATCTGTGATCTTTGGTGCAGATAAACTCTGAACGTGTCACAGCATGCACAGAAGTCAAAACACTATTGACGTAATAGTTTTCATACATTACCACAACAATCAGAGGTACTATGGAGCAATGGATTATTCCCATTCTTATTTTTAGAAATCTTTCTTTTGCCAGGTGAAATGGAAATGGCAATGGGAATAAAAACAAAAACTAAAGGTAATGCAAAACAAAATTAAATACAAGTGAAGGACAATTCAGTCTCAGACATAGCATATTTAATAGAAGAGTCAGCTTTTCCCCTAACAGAATTTGGCAAGGGGGTTTGTATTAAAAGTTCTTCCTTCTGCAGTAAGATCTTTGCATTTCATGCCTGTCTAATGACCATAAGAACACAGTTTCAGCAAAATGGAGCATTCTGAG
>VZTT01028126.1:68924-92178 GCA_013400855.1 Buphagus erythrorhynchus | reverse complement strand
AAAAAAAAAAACAAACAAAAAAAAAACACCATTTTTCACCCCCAATCTTCCTCCTACATCAAAGAAAGTTCAGGGTGGACAAGTAAAAGGTATTTTCTAGTCCATCATCTTATGACAGTGTAAATCAACCTCAACTACAACTGACACCCCTTAATGTAAGCAGCACACAAATTGAAGCAAGTGCCAAGGTCAGACCAGAGAAAGCCTTGG
The DNA here is from genome assembly GCA_013400855.1 of Buphagus erythrorhynchus. NCBI lineage: Eukaryota > Metazoa > Chordata > Aves > Passeriformes > Sturnidae > Buphagus > Buphagus erythrorhynchus. The sequence continues at coordinate 91,968 of VZTT01028126.1, read as the reverse complement.
AGAAAGCAAGGGCTCTATCTGTTGCACAAACTGTAGCTGGTACACACACACCACAAACAACCCACAGGCATGGCTCACAGGGTAAGCTGTGGCTGCCCCATCCCTGGCAGTGCTCAAGGCCAGGTTGGATGGGGCTCTGTGTCCCTGCACATGGCAGGGGGCTTGAACTAGGTGATCTTTAAGGTCTTTTCCCAGCCAAACCATTCTGATTCTGTCACTGCAGACAGCCCTGCCTCAGCTGCCCACTTTAATTTCTTCCAAATCCTTTCACTTGCTGCTGGCAAGGGATGCACTGAATAGCAGCTGTGGTACACCAAGACAATGAGATAGCAATGTTGGTTTTCCCCAATGCACATGGGATTTCAGGAGCTGCTTCCCAAAGATCTGATCCAATTCAGAACAGTAATCCCAAGAAGAGATGCAAACTGATGGCAATCCCCACATAACTTCCCAAGTTCCTGACAGAAGCTGAATCAAAACCTTTCTCAAAGTCCAGCCCTTCTCCCTTGGAAAGTTTTAGCAGTTAAGTGACATACACATTTATTCCGTTTATTTTTTTACTGATGTGGCCTCACTTTGTAGTGTGACACATATGTTGAGAGAATGGTTGAGATTAGAGTGCTCACAGTATTTTACATCACTACCTCTGCCTTCTGCAGAAATGTTTCCCAGTAAAATCAGTGACAAATAAAACCTGAAAGCATCACACTTGTCCACATTGACAGTTTACCAGTTGATCCTTCGTCCTTTTCTTCCTACAGAAGTCAGAAGGCTAATGGCAAAATAAGCTGTTTTCTTTAACAGAAAATACTTTTCCCTGTGAAAGAAATGCTCCTACCAGATCACTCATCTGCAAAGAAAATCTGATCTACAGCAAAGTAGCAAAGCAAAAGCCTCCAACATTTTAAAATATATATATATCAATATTTTAAAATGTGCATGTATATATTTATACACATATATACAAGTAATAGCAAAAAGACAAAACCCTCAAACACTTGGATTAATTAAATCTTCAAAAGCATTTAAATAAACTAGAATAGCTTCCACTAAAAATTAATAGATTCTATTCAAAATCCACTCCAGGTAATATCACTTCTTTGGATAATCACATAAACATCAAAGTTTGCATCTAATTTATAGATACACGTTAAGAACAACTTTCAAAAGTTCTGTTCAATAAACCAGTCACCCCCTACTGCTTTCTTTTTTCTTCTTCTCTTATTTCTGATAACACTGTTTTTAGTGTTCCAAAGACACTGTACCTATTTTCAAAGGTTTAAAATATTTTTAAGTTAAGGTCTATGCATGTTTAAAACAGTAAGATTTTAGTTATCTGTTATTTCTACTCTGGAAAACACAACACAGNTGTCTTTTCAAACCAAGACACAGTACAAGAAGATGTGAAAGACACATATTTTCATGCGATCCACTCAAAGCAGCTGTCACAGCAATCACAAATACAGCTAAGATAGATCTTTCCAGCACTTTAGCTATTTCTGGTACTGACTGTTACAAAATACAGAACAATTAAGATGGATATCATAAGGAAGGATGCACATTGTAAGGAAGGATGCACATTGTAAGGAAGTTATATATTTAAAAAGTAAGAAAATTAAGGAAATATTTGAATGTAATCAGCAACATGTGTTTGACAATGACATTTCAGTGATTCATTCATAGAAGCACATCTGGTAAGCCAAGCATGTGACAGATCATTACATAGGAAGTCCTCTAAATTCTGTCTGTCCCAAATGGAGGCTTTTACTTCCATTACAGCAAGTATCAGAGGCCCAAAGAATATAACTGCCACACAATTCAAGTACAGTATTATTATCCCACTTTGTCACAGAAAACTCACCTTCAATAACAGGCTCCAAGACTTTAAAACCCATACTTGGCACTGCAGTAAGCCTAGAAACTTCCTGGTTGGCCTTCTTTTAGAGTGACTCTTGCCAACCACACGTGGCATTTTTATCAGCAGCTCCATGCACCACACAAGAGCTGTGATGAAGACAGGAACACCTGTGTTTCAAGAGCTAACTCCCACTTTCCAAGACCCTTTGGAAGGCACAGTTTCTTCTGAGTACACCACAGCATCCCAGTCCTGTGCTGCTTGCAGCTCTGCCCAGAGCCCACAGAGGATCAGAGACTGTGCCAACTACACATGCTAAAGTGATAAAACCAAGAACAGTGGTCCTTTTTATGTTTGCCACATCACCTCAAAGAAAAAAAAAGGGAAGATAATTTTTTCAGGATAGAGGAAGAGCTAAGAAACATTTTCTTAAAAAAACCCCACCATCTACTTTTCCAGCATGTTCTTCTTAATTAAGAGAAACCAGTTACACTGTAATATTTATTACTAAATCAACTTTGAACAAGATTCATTGACATATTTCTAGAATTAAAGAGTTTTTCCAAATTTTGTATTAAAACTCAAATATTGTTTCATCTTTAAAATGTTTATTACTGAAAAAATGGTGAAACACTGCATTGATTAAGGTCTGCCAACCCACAATTCACAGAAAAAGAAGAGTTTTAAAAAACTTTCTCCATAAGTAGCCTTCATATCACAGGAAATAAGATCATTGGAATGTTAACTGTGTTCCAGTATTTCAAGTCTGCTACAATTATAGCTAAGAAAAAGGAATTAACATGTAATAGACAGTAATACAGTAAAAAGAGGACAAAGTGTAAGGAAACACTTCTAGAAATCTCAGCAAGAACATCTGCTACTTCTTGACATCCTTCCTCCCTTGTTCCCCTTAAAAAGGGGCATTTAAAGTTATACAGTACCTTTAAATGATAAGTTTAATCAGTCATCTACAAAAGCTAATAGTGCACCAGCAGAGAAACGGACGGAACCATACAGGTGCTGTATCCAGTTTTGTCAATCAATTCATAGTCTCCAAAAAATATATAACTTCTCCCCCGATTAAAAATAAAACCCAATTCTTTGAAGTGACAAAAAATTATATATATTCCACAGTAAAAACAAACTCATACAGATGAATAATTCCAGAACTAAAACGAATTTAACTCCAAGTTCCAAAAGCTGCAAATCACAGTTAATTATTCTTAATAAGGCAGATTTTACTTCAGTACACTAATTTATAACATTATAAATATTCTTCACTCCATACAGTTTCTTAAAATCAATATTTAGTGAGAATAGAGAATTGCACCAAAAGCTGAAACTAAGAGATTCAACTTATAAAGTGCTGAAACCATTCCGAAGTTGTGCCATACTGTGGTTCTTCACTCATCATGGTTCTTGTATCTTGAATACATTAAGAGTCCAGTGTGGCCACTTGATTGCAGGCTTTGAAGAAAAGACCATATGAGGTAGAAAAAACTCCTTCAGGTTCTGTGCCACACTAGGGACCACTGAGCTGGGCAAAAGGGTCTGTCACAGGAAAGGGCTCCAAAGCTTTCTCAGAGTTTTTCCAGTTGTGGAAATTTTCTCTGTACCATTCAACTAATATGGAAAGAATGTTGATGAGTCAATCTGACCAGAGACAACAGGGAAATCCAAATATTCCGCAGATATAAGACTAACAACATGCTAATTGTTCTTTACGGAAGATTTTAACCCTTTTTACAAAAATCTAGTTTAAACTTTGTAAATTCTTTATGCAAGACTTATTCTAGCACCAAAAAGTGATAATCTTTTTTCTTTTATGTCATGTAAATTCACTATTTAGAAAGCAGCCACTTTTATGTAAAATTCAAGTGTTACATTGAATCTCTCCAGCTTCTCATTAACTAACCTTTATACCCATCTCCCCCCTTCCCATCATTCCTAAATCAGTGTAAAAGCCATCAATCTTACTTGTTTTTGTTATTCCTTCTTTCCAAGGCACTTTAGGTCTCCATCCTAAGTTGTGCATTTTTTCTGAACTCATTGGATATCTGAGGTCATTTGTAGGCCTGATTAAGTATAAAATGCACATAGAAAACAATTTGATTATACTACTTCATTAATGAGAGATGCAGTACCTCACACTGTTTTCAAAGGAACATTAGATATGCTTCAATTTTGAAAATTCCCATCAACATGAACAGGTTGCATTGCCTTCAAAAAATAGGTGGCAGCTGAGTGCAGCTACAACAACACAATTCAGTTTGTACAGCCAACTACTTGAAATTGACTAGAATAAATATTAATTAGTATTCTACTGGCACAAAAATGAACACAAAACTCAAATCACTGCCAACGCATTTGTGCAAATCAGCGCATTTGCAACACAGAGCCAGTGTTTTCTAATATTAGCATTTACATTTTTCATCCTGAAAACCCACAGAGTTACATGTACTTCAAATTTAAAACACACAGACTTCCAAAGGGGCATCACTGCCGTGGTTCATGAGCTAGATAAGCTTAGTAATACTGAATATGTAGAATCCCAAGCTGCAAGATTCAACATAGAAAGATATATCTGATATTTAAGCACAGTAGAAATTTTCACTTCCACAGTCTGGCAGATAGGTAGCCTAGTCTAGCATTCCTGCACTATTGGCACTGGCATATTGAATAGACAAGGTACATGTGCAGGCACAAACCAACACGTACCACTATTACTGTAACATGCTAATCTCAAGCAGAAGCAGAACTAATTTTTCTGTAGCAAGTAACCCCCGTGACCTCTATGTCACTCATTATAGAACTATATAGTCATAAATTAGGTATATTAACAATCTTTTATAAGACCTCAACACTCCCTGAAACAACGTATTCCTATGTGGTTAGTTTTTCCAAGTCCATTTATGTTTAAGCATTAGCAGACAGGGCCCAATATACACGAAGAAACATCTCAAACTGAATTACACTGAGAACTCCTAAACACTCACATCATGCGAGCCAAAGGCATTTTGTTCAAAGTCCTGTAATATATTGAGAAAAGATTCTGAAGAACATTGCTTTTAAAAACAAAAGTTAGCACATTTTTAAAGACACTTCAGTTGCCATAACAATCTAAATGTGAACAGAAAGTGAGAACTCTAAAGGCCATAATACTTAACTGCTATCAGTAGACACATCATTTCTAATCACTCTGGAGAGAGTGATATCTAAAGTAAGCAGAGACTCATTATAGCTGCAGAAAAGAAATGGATATAAAAATGCAGAGCCAAACCAAGCCTGAAATTAAGGATGGAAACACACAGCAAAAGCATACCTATAAAAGCTACCCATTTTTACCACTGCCCTAACGCTGGTACCTTAGAGTTTACATCTACTTTTGAGATAGCAGCTTCAGCTTAAGATGGAAATCTAAAGCTATCTACATTCCACAGGCACATATTTCTGCCTGTGGAGCCTGGGTCTTACTACAAAGTACATCTAAGTCTGAATTAGTCACATTAATGCCAAAATACTAAAGCTAAGCGAGAGATGATGTGATTCATTTCGCTCAGTGATGCTGAATACAAAGTACATTGAATAAACTGTCCAAACAACTGTGAAGGAAAAATTTAGTTTTTAGCTGCTCTGTAAAACCCATCCTCTTCCTAGAGCAGACTTCAGTAATGAGAAGTACAAAGAAAGTTTGAAGAGAGAGTAGCATTGCATGTCCCCCTTCAACACATTCATTCTAACCAACAGATCCAAATAATAAAGGAAAATCCTGTTTTCTATACAGACCCTGATCATAGATGTCAAATCCACTAGCAAAAAAAAAAAAAAAATTAAGGAAGCAAAACAGCTCTTACTCCCTCAAAAGTGTTCCCTCCTTTAGAGCAGAAACACTTCCACAAAAAACTATTTGGTTAAGAGTCTCAGAAAACCTTTAGGACAAAACTATCCTGCATGTGCAGCACATCCTACATGTCCTTCACATTCTTCACCTGTCTTTGACATAATCCATCCAGTGCTCCATTTCAGACTCTGAACTGGTCTTCTTTATCTGTCAAGAATAAAAACAAGTATCACTTCCATACATTTTGGGCTGTCTAAATATATATTTAAAAAATAGGGTGTTTTAAACAAGATTTAATTTTGATAAGAAAAAACCACCACCAAATAAAAAATATAAACCACAAACAGAAATGCTCTTTTGTATACTGAGTCTTCAAACCACTGAAATAACCAAATTATCTAGAACAACTCCAACCTGTCTCCTTCACCCAGAGCACTGCCAGAACATCCATAATCAAACTGTTAGATTTTAACAGTGCCACATTCTCAGACCAAAACTAAAGCAGTCAGCATGGAAAAAAAATTATAATTAATCATGATACCAGTAAGGATATGTCTCAGTCAGGACAACTGATGCAGCAACCCCATGCAGGATAGCCCATATTGCAAACTTAGACAGTCCAGCTGCCATGGAAATGGTAGCACATCATTCTGCTGCAAGGATCTTTCAATATTTACCACAAGTCTAAGCTCTTTCAGAGCTACAGAAGGTACTGGAATTATTCATATGTGCAATGAAAACCAGTAAAGGAAAGCATCAGAACTGTTTACTTACTAAATGGATTAGCTCCTTAGCAAGCTGGGCAATGGACATCTCAAAGTTAGTTCCAATGTTATAAATTTCACCTGGTTTCCCCTCCTTCAGGACAGTAAGGAATGCTTCTACCACATCAGTTGCATAAAGGAAATTCCTTCTCTGAAGTCCAGAACCATGAATACAGCTTAAGACAAGAAAAAGACAAAAAAATTTTGTTAGTCCTCAAATAGACGCATTCAATTTACTGGACTGTGTTTTAAGCAGTTTTGCTGTTAGATGGTTGCCTGACGGTACCTTAAGTATCTGACAATTCCTTACTTTAAGGAAATCCTGTTATTAAAATAAAGTATTCAGAATTTAATTATGTAATTATCATTTTACAATCTAGCACATATTTATAACTGAAATTACAGCTTTATAGCACAAATACTACCAAAAAATGTGAGCTACCTACCATTTTCTGTTCTGTTGCAACAAAGATATAAACTTTGGAATAACCTAAGGAATTGAACAACAACAAGAAAAAAATTACTCCACTGTTTTAGAAGCTGTTATTCTACAAAGCATGACGAACTTCAACAGTTATGTAGCATTAAGTATTTTAATAAGATCCTTTAAATAGTCCTAAGTTTTATTAATTCTAAAGAAAGAATGTATCAAGCCTAGAAACTGCAAGGATTTTGTTTCTAAGAGTAGATGCCTCTATTGTATCATAAATGTTATCTTTCTGGCTGTTACAAATGTAACGTTTTTACAAAAATAAAAGCAGTTCCCATTACTTTTGCGCACAGCAGTGCATCAGCGTCTGACAAGAAATAATTATGGCCAACAGTTCTGAACAAGGTTTAAACATCCAGCAAACTGCAGTAAATCTAGAACCAGAGAGTTGTTAAAATAGCTACATATGGAAGAGAATCAGAGAATTTTAAAATAACGCGGATAAACACAGATCAAGTGACAGTGTGCTTGCTGCACAAAGATTTACATTATGCTCATCTACAAGCTTAAATCCATTCTTAATGCCCCAGATACTTCTGAATAGTTGCCCCTACTATTAAAGTCCTTAAAGTGAAGCCATTAGAAAACTACTCAATTTAACTTCCTACTCTAAACACAGGAGCAGAACACTAGATAAAACTAAAGATTCATGTAGCCTAGTGTTGTGCTTTCAGCAGTAACTAAAATTTGGTATGTGAAGAAGACTGTATGTAAGTCAAAAGCAAGCAAATGCATCCCCTGAATATACCCCCAACAATCATTAAACCTGTAGCAAGACACAGATCAATGAAAAATATACCCTAAAAGCCATTGCTTATCCACCTGCAATAATGTAGATGCAAATAAATTTATTTGGGAAAAAAAAAAAAAAACACAAATGGTGAAAAGCTATCTAAATTAAAAAACGCCTCCATAGAACTGTAAAATATAGCTACATTTCCCACCAGTTCCAAACTCCAAAGAGTACATGTGATTATCACTTTCATTTCACCAGTGTATTTCCATTCACTAACCAAGTAGATTCTCGTATTGACTTTAAAAGGCAACTCCTTCTCACAAATAACTGTTTTAAATAGTTACCCTGCAAGGTCTGTATGAACACATGCAAAGATAAGTCACTTTATACTACTTCTCACCTTATAAGTGAATGCTATAGCTCCATCTTACTTATTTTCTGTGCAGGTTGGAACATCCCTTTCTATACCAGATATTGTATTCTCAGTTTACTTTTTGAAACGTTTCCCTTAGTTATTAAACACTCACAATTACAAAACATGACGTGAGTTAATGTAATTTGTAGGGGAACTCTGTCAAAATATCCTTTGAACAATAGAAAAATTACAAAACAAAGTTGCTGTCATAAAATTCATTTAAACTACAAGTCTCTAATTTAAGTTTTATCAACAATCAAAAAATACGTGTTCAGGGTAAGACACGTTAGTGTAAGCTCAAAATATATAATTACACATTAATTGCAAGAGTGCTTTTTTCAAAAGTCATCCCATGCACGTGAGAAAAAAGTAACATCACTGCAGCCCTGAATTCCGGTACACTGAAGCTCAGAGAAAAGCACAGTTTAACTTACTTTTTCTGGATACTGATGTGGTCCATAAACATTACTGCTCCGTGTGATGACCACTGGAAACTGGAGAGCATTAAACATACACATGATTACATAAGAAAAAAGCATATACCAGTAAAATCTGTACACTTCCTGCTGATCAATAAACAAACCAACACATGCACAGTGCTTACTCAAAAATCTGCAAGCCCTTACAAATATTACTGAATTAAGCTCTCTGTATTTTTGTCCAACAGGCAAGAGCCTCCAGCCTTCTCAGCCTATATGGAGCACCACAAGTGACAAATGTTTGAAATCTCTCTTGCTCTGGAACCACCACAGGACATTGCATATGTGTATCTGGTTGACTGAAGACTGACTTACTCCTATTTATTCCAGTATGTTTCACAGGTCATCAACATCCTATTCTTGTTCACTTTATAGCAAAAACATCATACATCAAGAACAGAAGTCTAAAGTATCCAAAATATTAAATGTGTTTGCTTAAACAAATCTGAGTAGCAGGGCTTTTTCTTTTTTTTTTTTTTGCTTTAACTATAAGCCCAGTCTTAATACAATTTGAATAATGCATGTTTTACTTCTGTGTAATACTTTTGTACTTCCTGCAAGCTTAGCACTGGTTTTTAAATTCCTAATGTTCTCTTTGACCATTTTATCAAAGCACATTTTTAGTTGATTTAAAAAACAAAAATTAAAAACATCTGACCTGTCCTCATTGTATCTTCACAACTCATTGGTGGAGATTCTCTAACACATCCAAACTACAAGACTAACAATAAAGAAAGAGGTGGTACTGTGTGGACTAGTACTGATTTTTCTTTTATACTCTTACGTACACAAAACAGACACTTAATAACAGGGTTCAGAGTTTTTGAAGCTTCCATGAACTTACTTGGTACCTTTCCCAATAAGACTGAACAAAACACTCGGCAGCTGCTTTAGAGGAGGCATAGGGATTTGTCGGACGTTTTGGTGAGGATTCATCAAATTCCTAAAATGAAAAGAAAAATTTGCATTACTCAATTTCTTTTGCCCAGACAAGCCTTAAAGTTACAAAAGAAATAAAAATTCCTAAATATACAAGCACATCAGTCTGACAAAGTCCCCTTACAACAGAAGACCATAACAAAAAAGATAACCTATTTATTGAACATAGGAGGCAGACAGATTACCAGCAGTAATATTTTATACTTGTAACAGAGTTACCTCACAGCAGCAGGTCCTCAGATTTTTATCTTATTAAACAATCACTGGTGCTACAGGGAGGCTTAATATTTTTCAGGTTCATATTGCCTTAGAAAGCAATTGGGCCACCACTAGCAAATTCACCTTTCAGTCCTAAATAAAAGGGGTCTTTTCTTAAATTTTTCTGTAACTTTATTTCTGTAAAAAATATAGAATTGCAACCCAAAAGCTTCCAAAGATTTTACGTGGAAGATATCAGTTCCAGAATAGGTATCTTCCAGGCTATCCTGACACTTTAATCTACTTTTCACATGAAGGGAAAAGAAAACAAACCAAAAGAAGGAGGGATACTACACAAGGTGTGATTGGTAACAATCACCTTAACCTGATTAAAACACTCACTGTTCTTGTCTGACCTTTGCCCTGAAATTAAAAGGCATTCTTCTTCTTAAAAAACCTCTATGAGAACTTCTAGTGTGATTCACAAAGAGAAATAAAAATAGATTAAATTTCTCTTTTCAAGGCCCAGGGACAGAAAAATTTTACTCAAAGGTATCAGCAAAGCCACAGGTCGACACACAAGAAAACATCATCCTTAGGTATCATAAAAGCCTACAGATGGAAATTGTGTTGAAGAACTCTTCTGAAGTATATTAATATTTCCAGGGACTATTCCTTGATTTTATTTATGCCTTTAAAAAGAAGAACATGCATAATTTGCCTTTTTACTGAGCTAAATTACATTTCCTGAATTAAGGTCAGGTATAAATTCTCAAAAATCAAAGATCTGCATACAACAACAAGAAACATCTGAATATTTATTACAGTGATACGAGAATTGTTTCCTGTTTGAATTATCACTACCTGTTAGTATTTTAGCTAGAATATAAAGCAGTTCCCTGCCTGTCAAGCTGTGCATATTACTGAAGTCTCATGAATGCTCCAGGACAAAACCTGTATAATACACTGCTTTGATACAATCTCTGAGGAATAGTGACACCATTAATGACCCAAATCTCACTGCTTTAGACAATAAACATTCAATATAAAACAAGCTATGAAAAAAAAAAAATCAGGACAATTTTGATACTCAGCTTTCTAAAAGCTACCAGTGTTTACTTGAAGTCAAACATTTACAGAGGCCAGGGAAAGTTAAACTCAACTTTTTTTCACTATTAAAAGCAGGTAAACTAGAAAAATCCTCATGCATTTTCAAACTCACCTCATCAGTGCTACCGCCATATACTTCATCTGTACTAACATAGACAAACTTCTCCACATTGGCTTCATGTGCAGCAGCAACCAGCACATTAGTGCCATAAACATTCACGTAGGTGAATTCCAGGGCATGCCAAAACGAAAGATCTACATTTAAAAAAAAATCAGATTTAGGCAAGACAGGGCTATAGGTTCCACTTGGAGGCTATAACATGGACCTGTCAGACAGCAAGGTCCCTATTAAATGAAGGCAACTTTCTACACTTACTTGAAGACAAAAATCCTTGCTCTCAGCCACAGGCTGGAATCATGAGCAAAAGCTTGTTGGCTATGGAATTTTTAATCTAAAACAGCATTATCTAACTTTATCTAAGTGGCAGTATAATTACTTCCCATCTCAGTAGCAAAGGCTAAGTACAGTAAGAAACTCAAAGACAGTTGCAAGATGCTTACATGCAGTAATTGCAAGATGCAATATGGATCCACAACTGTTAACTCATCAGCAGCTGTTTTGATTCTTACAATGGCTCCCCTGACCTACTGACTTTGTGCCTATCAAATCTGACAATTTCGAGAAATATTTTCCTGGAGAATTCTATGAGGATTTCTTCTCATGATGGATGGAGTATGGTGGGGATTGTTCTTACTAACAGTGATACTGAAAAGCAGCCATTTGAAATAGGCACTTTATAATTCATTCTCTCTTTTTAGCATGGAGACAAGATTCCAGTGGGACTTATACCTAATCCTTCAGCTGTTTCACGCTGTTTTTTCATGACATTGGAGCCAATTAAGTAAAAACTTCAGACTACGTACAAAGCCCCCTCCACTGTCTTTGTGACTCGCTCAGTACACTGTCAGCTACATGTAAGTCTAGACAGAATTTTAAAATGCAATGCAGACAAAAAGGTACATTACCATTTATGTGCAATGAAAACAAGATAACAGTTAGATGAAGTGCTTTTTAAATCAAGGCTGTGAATCGCTCAGAGTTAAAAAGACCACCAGACACTCAGTCATGTGATTTGTACAGACAAACTGGATCCTTGGTTTATATGAAGGGAAAAGACAAAGTATACTGGCATATATTTCAAGCAGCTATAGCCATGGAAAACAATAACAAAACATGCAGCAATGCTCACCTACATGTGTTTGGGCTGCAAAATGAAGGACTATATCTATTTTCTCAGTTTCAAAGAGCTTCTTTATAAAATCAGGTTCACAAATATCTCCCTAAACAGGAAAAAAAAGGCAAATTATTTTTGATAGAATATATAGTCAGCTTCCCTTTATACCAAATGTCACATAAAAAATCATTACAAAGGGAATACAGGATACATACAGCTCTATCAACTGACCTCTTGGCAATTTATCAATGCCGTGTCTAAAATAAGACCATACATAAAATTTCACCCATTTTTTTAAAAAATTCTCAACAAAAATTATTTCAGAATTTATATAACTATTAACATTAGAAATAGCAATATGTCCAAAAATACACACAACAAAAGTACAGCATGGAGCTCCAACACTGAGGCTGAAATGCCAAGTTCCCAGAGAAGTAAGAGCTCCCAGTCTGCTGAACAAGCAGAGACATCTAGTGGCACTGCAAAAGGAGAAGTGGATTCCCACTGAGGGGGATTAGATTATGTCTTGCAAGAGTTTTGCTGCTTGCTGTTTATTCTGGTGATTTATTTTTTAATTGGCATAATTTTTAAAAAGAGACATTATTTTGAACTAAATGGCTAGTTACCAAATTTTTTTTAACTGAAATTCAAGCTTAGTACATCTATGCTGAACAGCAACAGAAATTGTGATTAAAATGTATCTTTCATACAGCCCCTGAGTCAAATTTTCTAAACATACTGTTCTACTTTCCAAAACAGACTTCCTTTCCACAGTACCAATAGAGAGCACATCCTTCTTGCTGTCTCCTAAGGTCAGTACCAATGTTATAGTTCTAATTGTAAGGGTTGCACATCAGAGATTATTTTTTCCAGCACATTTTTTTCCTGTCAGTGTAAACTGCTTGGTTGCATACCAACTGGATGTTAAGCTATCCCTAAAAACCAAAAACAGAAACAAATAACCCAAACATACACCTCAAACCACAAAAAATATCTCACAGTAGAAAGTTGGAAATATTTTACTAATGTAAGTTTTGTGACAAGATATTCCTACCCTTGCTCAAAAGCAGTACAGCCACATCATTCCTAGTTACTGTTTCCCTGCTACACAAAAGGATCTGATTGTTTAAAGGATATCTTGTAGAACTCCAAGCTCTCCAGCAATTAAATTTTAATATCTACCCAGGTAACAAGGCTTTCATAGGGCATTCATACATTTCATATTGCACACTAGAAACAATCAAAAACCTTAGGAAAATAACCAAAAAGACACTTTGGTCATGCTGAAACTGCACACACATGCAAGTCTGCATACAGGATGTCCCTTCTCTCTTATGCAACTTTTAGCCCAAAAGCTCAGATACAATCCCTTACTGAAATAAAGAGGTGGTTCACAAAAACATAAACAGCCACGGGGGTCACCAACAGGTCAGGGCAAGTTCATCTTTCAGCCTCGCCTGAATCTAAGAAAAAGGCAAGTTTACATCTACTACCTCTGAGAAAGGTGCTGTTTCAGCAAACTGAACTATATGCATTTGTCAGATGTCCTGCAACCATGGGCAGACCCCAAGACAGAGAGATGAGCATAAGCACTGCCTTTTGTAGACAAGAGGAACCTCAGCATACAAGTCCAGCAAGTCCAAATACTGATCTGACCAATAAATCAAAATCTATCTCCTGTCTGAAGACAAAACTGTGGAAGCAATACCCCAAAAATCTGTAAAAAGCCATATTTTGTGGAAAGAAGGCTCTATCACCTGGATAAACTTGTAGTTTTCCTTCCCAGAGACAGTTTCAAGATTCTTCAAGCTTGCACAGTAGTCGAGCTAAAGAGAAATATCACACAACATCAGTAAAAAACAAAAAACAAAAAACATCTGTTTTTTGCATGGAAGCAAAAAGGCGAACTCAAACCCAGCCTAACCACTGGAAAGTCTGAGAATAAAGTAAAAACTTATATAAAAAGAAAACCTACTTTGCAAGTACATGTGAAGCTTTAAAAGTACAAATCTCTGAAAAATACCCTAACTGCAAAAATTCTTGAACAGATGTTTAGAGCTTGAAAAGCTTTGTTCTTTTTCTGAACACCACTTGATTTTTTTTTTTTTTTTGCACAGGAACAAATGGAAAATCAAATAAAAATTAGTAACTAGCAGTAAACCATATAAATTTCAACACATTATAGATTGCATTATAAATCACCTAAGACAGTTGTCCATGTCAAGAAAGAAAACAAGCTATTACCTTATCCAGATTTATAATCAGATAGTTTGGATAGTTCTTCACAAGAGAGACGACTACATGTGAAGCACTGCAAGACAGAAGAAAAACATATTTTACAATTATATACTTGGCTTTAAGGTAATATACTTGGCTTAAAGGTAATAAAGAGATGACAAATTCCAAATAAATTTGGCATATTTAGAAGTCTTTGGGGATCTATTCAAGACAGATGACAGACAAATTCAAAGATATTTTAACATGTCAACATTATTCTAATATATATTCTATACATTATCCTAATATTTTCTATATATAATGCATATGTTTAAGAAACTAAAAATCAGAATAGAAGTTCATTCTGTAACAAAATAAATCAGCACTGCCCACATTAAAAAAAAAATTGAAGATATGCTATCTTCAATTGCCATTGTAAAATACTCTTGCACTCTAAAGCTTACATATCAGGTATCAGGGAGAACCAGTCAACACTCCTAACCCACGACAGTGATTCCCATCACTCAAGTCTATGACACTGCTGCTAGGTTTAAGTGACAACCAGGTGGCACAGCCCCTTCGACACGGTCTTGTGTACCTGAAGCTCATTCTGAGAGTTCAGGTTAGTTCAGGGGTTATCCACAAGGAAAAATTTAACCCTTTCGCAGCTTCCGACTTTAAGCATACTCAGGGGCTCAAGCTTAAGAGGGACTAGACCTTTCTCTGACTCAAACTGAGCCCACAGCACTGGGGGTTGTAAGGTTGTTTTTGGAAAAAGCAGCTGGCTCGAAGCCCTGCCACCTTCAACCCACAGAATCCATTAGGCTGGAAAAGACCTGAGATAATCGAGTCCAACTTACGACCAAACACAACCTTGTTAACTAGACCATGGCACTACGCGCCATATCTAGTCGTCTCCTGAACACATGCAAGGATAGTGACTCCCGACCCCCCTTGGCAGCCCAGTGATCTAATAATCCTTTCTATGAAAAAATTCTTTCTAATGTCCAACCTCGACCTCCGCCAGCGTACTTTAAGACTGTGTCCTCTCATTTACTGCCTGGGAGATGAGGCTGAACTCCACCTGACTACATCCCTCTTTCAGGGAGTTGAAAAGAGCAATAAGGTTGTTTCGCCTAAAGGCAAAACAATCCCAGCTCCTTCAGCCACTCCTCGTAAGGCTTGTGCTCCAGGCCCCTCACCAGCTCCGCTGTCCTCCTCTGGGCAGCCCCGTCCCGGCTGAGGCCGAGCACCGCCTGCCGGCGCCAGGCGGTCCCTCCTTCACCTTCTCGCGGGCCGCAGCCGAAGGACCGGCGAGGCAGTACGGCACTTACCACCATAGGACCCACGACAAGGGCGAGCGAGTCACCAGCAGCCCCTGAGAGAGCGTGGCCCGTGCCAGCGGCGCCAAGGAATTGGCCCGGGACAGGCACAAGGGGAGGCGGCACCGCGGGACCCCGCCCGCCCCGTCTCACCCGCGCCCCTGGGCAGGAGGCCGGCGGTCCGCTCCGGCCCCGCGGGGCTCACTCACATGAAGCCGGCGCCGCCCGTCACCAGGACCCGCTTCTCGAACACCGGCGGCGCCGCGGGGTCCGCCCGCCCCGACATCGCCCGCGCTTTACGGCACCGGCTCCTCACTCCCTTTCCTCCACGGCTGCGCGTGCGCGGCACGGGCCCATGGGTTTCACGGGCAGAGTCGCAGCGCCTGCAACAGGCTCATTGAAAGATTGCCTTCCTCGCTCCCCGCGCGGCACCAAGAGCGGAGTTGTCACCGTCTCGGAGGCCACTGACAGCGGGGCGGGCGCGGCGTATGAAAAGGACCAATGTTTCGCCTCCACGGCGGCGACTAAAGGCCGTCTCTTTTACATCTCTGGGTCTCTCAACTTACGGCCGGACCCGGCAGCGGGACACGTTGCCGCAGGGGCGGGGCCTGGCCGCTCGGTCACGCCCCCGGGGGCGGGCACGCTCCCTCATTGGCTCTCTCGCCGCTCCCGCCCTCCCGCTCGCGCCTAACGCGGCGGGGGGCGTCACGTGACCCGGCGGGGCAGCCCGGGAGGAGGGAGGGAAGGAGGATCCCGGTGTCCGGCGGGTCCCGGCGATGCGGTGGCGGCTGGTGTGGCTGCTCAGTGCCGCCGCCTGCTGCTGGGGCCTCGCCGCGGGCAAGACGCTGCGGGGCGGCTTCGCCAGCGCCGCCGCCCGCCAGGAGCCGTGGCGGCCCGTGGCGCGCTTCCAGTTCTACGGTGGGTGCCCCGAGGGCAGGAGAGCCGCTGTGCCGTCCTGGAACTGGGCCAGTGGGGAAGGGGCGGCTGTGAGGAGCCGCTGGGGCGCAGGGGGACCGGTGGCGACCGCAGGGGCTTCGGACGGGGGGAGCGCGGTCAGCCCTGCAGCTCTCCGTCCTTCCCCACCTCTCTCCGTTGCACTCTCCTTCCCTCTTTTCCTCTCTCTCTTCCTCCGCCGGGACGTGCAACAGGTCCGATCTGCTGTCCGGGCAGCGCCGGAGCGGGGCCGAGAATCCGGGCCAGCAGCAGGACGCGGCGGGGCGGCGCCGGGTGCAGGAGCTGGCAGTAGCCCCGCGCTACTGTCCCCGTGGGGGACAGAGGGGAGCAGCGCCGTGCCTGTCCCCCGGTGTCCCGCTTCGCCGTGCCTGTCCCCCGGTGCCCGGCAGCGCCGTGCCTGTCCCCCGGTGTCCCGCAGCCCGTGTGGGCACTCCCGGCCGAGTGTCCGGGCGAGCAGAGACGTTCTCACTGCGACGCGCATCGCTCCTTCCTTCTTGGAACTCCAGCAAATGGCAGCGATGCTTTCCGTCGCTGTGCCCTGTCTCTGTGTGGTCATTGGTGATGCCACGCATCAGGATGTGAAGTTCTCACCTGCTTATTCCCAATGGTTTTTCTTTCCTGTGTTAAAAATTCCTTGTTGGTAGTAATTTTTGACTGCTAGTAATTACTTAGTAATAATTTCCGACTACTATCCTGCTGAAATAGAGCCCGAGCAGTGGTCCACTGTGCTTGCTAGGGAAGTTTTACTTTGCAGAAAAAAACGTGTGTAACCATAAGTGCCATGTCCAGCAAGGCTGTGCTGGTCAGCCTGCTTTTCCTATGTGCTCAGCATTTCCGTAGCTTAGGCTGTTTTTCTTTCTCATTGAGCTTCATGGCAGAGCAGATCTGCGGAGCGCTTCAAAATCTAACGGGATGCAGGAAAACGTGACATAAGCAAAATAGAGCTGGAGCTCCAGTTTCCAGTACTGGATGAGAAATGATAGATAGGGTGGAGTTAGCTTATGAAGTGACTTGAAAGCAGTTAATTATCACTGTCCTAGAAGTTAATTGTAGAAGTGCTCTAAATAGATCTGAAGGGGAGAAGTGCACTGTTTAAATCTGAGAAAATACTGTAAAAATTCAAGATGAGTGGTGTAGGTGTTCAGATGTAGTTCTATAAACTGATGTTGCATATTTGCATAGAAATACTTCTCTTTCTGCATGAATACCAACAACTATTTCGGGTCTTAGTGATGCTTTCTTTAGAGTCTTCTGTTAGTATTTAAAAATCTTACCTAAACTGTAGTTCATATCACATTTTACTGATTTTTCTTCTCCACTAAATTCTACCTTTTAATTTAGGATCCTCCTAGTTTAACGAAGTCTGTGGCAATGTATGAAAGAAATTATGAAAACAAGTTTGAGGATTGTGGAATTACTCAGGCAAGATAAGTTTTGTCAAATGAGCTAGTTCTAAAATGACTAAAATATTTCTGTGTGTCAAGATGCAGCCTATAGTGTCAGGACAAGGGGGAATGGTTTCAGACAGAAATAAAATAGGTTTAGATTAGATATTAGGAAAAAAATTTTTATGATGAGGGTGGTGAGGCACTGGAACAGGTTACTTAGCGGCGTTGTGGATGCCCCATCCCTGGAAGTTTTTAAGGACAGCCTGGATGGGGCTTTGCGCAACCTAGTCTAGTGGAAAGTGTCCCTGTCCACAGCAGGGAGGAAATTAAGTGATCTTTCAAGTCCCTTCCAACCCAGGCCATTCTGCCATTCAACAATTCTACAGGTAGACTGACACATTAGAGAACACTTTTGAAGTTTGTTTTTCTTTGCATCAATTTGACATCTGTCATCTATAACTAAGTATTTTAGCTCTAATCTATCTCTAACATGAAAATCCATTCACATAATTGCTTCTGGTGTTAGGCTCAAGAGCTACCCTATAATGGTCATAGTCATGCCACAGAGGTCATAAAATACTAGACTTTGAACTAGTTATTGAGGCACTGTCTTTAACTTGAATACAGTAAAATTTGAGGTCGGAGAGAGGAAGGAGAAAAACGTTATCTCGAAGTCTGTTTTAAAAAAGAGTGGGGAGGGAAGGCTGTTTGTAGTAGAGAAGGTTAATGACACTAGGGCTATGGTGAAGGTTTGTTTAAGTACCATCACAGAGAATTGTGCATTCACTGGTTTCTTAATGAGAGACATAGAAATTGTTTCTGAAAGACCATCAGTACTTTTACTTGGAAGTAGTGGTAAAAAATTAAGGGTAATGTGAAGCTGTATTGCAGCTACTTACTAAAAAAATCTGTGCCACAGTCTTTTTGCTTGTAACTGACATCAAGACAGAATAGTTGATTTTATTTTTTAAATATCAAGGTGACCGTGCTGTTCTGTGTGTCAGAATCAAGAATGTAGCAGTAGCTGTGGCAAAAGCTGCTAGACTTCACCTCTTTCAAGCACAGGAATGGCAGAAGCTGGAAAACAGTGTCCAAGATGACAGCTGTACAGAGAAGTTCTCTAAAGCTCAGCTGACAAGTGAGTTACTGGTTTTTTTTTTTCTCCTTACAGAGTTACTGATGTATTTAGAACTCTGTTATCTATGTCTTTAGAATATTCATTTCAGTGAATTTGGGCATCAACTAGGACTTTGGCCTTCTGCAATTAAAAATGCTACAAGGAAAAAAATTTCTTTCTTTGTATCATTTCAGAAGACTTTGTTTGCAAGTTATGATTTAATGGGCTACTGGAAAATGAAATCCATGACAAACAATGGCTTTAGTGGAAACAGCCAAACTTTATGACCAGTTCCAGTTCAATCTTTCACATGTTCACAACTCATAAAGGGTGCATACTTGGCTGAAGTTTTCATCTAGTCATTCAGTACAGAGTTTTAATTTTTTTTAGCTCTATATGGAGTAAATGTCTTTCTTTTTGGTTTTGTTTTTTTTTTTTTAATCTCATATTTTCCGTAAAATAGATTATCTTGGGTATGTGAGGGAATTTACAAAGAATACCATTGTACTAAGAAAATGAAAACTAAAGAATCTGAATGTTTGGGACAGTCAAACGTTTGAGTTGTTTGAGTTGTGACTTTCGTTGCAGTGGAATGAAAAACAAATTAGAGGCAAAGTGATGGAACCTCCTGCAGTTGCCTCTAAACTTCTGAAGCAAATGCTTGTAAGGTGGGAGTGTGTAGCCCAAATACAAAGTAAAAGGGTAGTTTTGTACCTGAAACCTTCTCGTTCACTACCTCATAGTAAGTCTCTTCTCTGCAAAAATTAATCTGCATCATGCTGCCTTACTTTATAACTTGCTTGTATTATAACTTAATGCTATTTCACCCTTTACTTTTATAACTTGATATTTGTCACTGAACCTCACATTCAGCTGTTTTTAATATTTGAGCTAAGAGTTATACAAGTATAGAATATGTAGATTGTCTTTTTGTCTCTTCTTTACAAAGGAACATTTCTCACTTGTCAGGAGGCTTCAGTTCCAAGGAAATGGCATTTTTCAAAGTGGAGAAAAAAATAAAATTATGTTTTCATGATAGCACAGATCTCTCACACTTTGATGTACAAAACATGTTAGAAAATTTTTAATACAGTATCAAAGATGAGCTAATCAGGATAAAACTCAAATTGAGTACCCATCTAAATGTGAAAGAACTGCAAAACATTGAAGCATCGAGTTATGTAACTAGAACACAGACTGAAATAATAATTTTTGCACCATTTGTTCATCATAATGGTACTTAAAGCATAAATTTTCCTATAAGAAATTAAATTGCTACTAGAAGCTTCATTCAAATGTGTTTTAAGTGACTACAACTTCTCTTTTAAATACATTTCCTTTGTGCAGTCAATCCCAAGAGTAACAGATTGATCTCCTGTAACATTTGTCATAATGAAACCTTACACAGATGTCACTTCTAGGGATGTGGTTTCCTTACACTTCATCAGAGCTGCACAAAAGTGCTGCTGGAATAACTGGCAGTTGGTCTGTTATTCCTGACTGTCCCAGCAGTGTACTCACTGTTTTCTGCTCCGTTAGGAGCTGTATGACCACAGGGTGAGTTGGATCTCTTTGTTGATCTTGGGCAAAATCGGTTGTTTGTCTACCTCTGAGTCAGCTTACAGATTTGAGAGGAAACTGATTAAATGCACTCTGTGTGATCCTTACTCTTGGTGCAAATAACACAGTGTCAGAACCTAGCTGAGAGGTGACATGGGGAGTAAAGCCACTCCTGTCAGCTGCAGTTTGCCTTTCATTTGGACTAAGCATCATATGAAATACTGGTTTCCATGTCATCCAAATCTGTACCTCATGACAGTTGCTGCAAGGACACATACAGTACAATTCTTTCTGGATTCCAACGTTGTTCAGCTCATACCTTAAGAGAACAGAAAATAACTTCTTGTAGTTGAAACACATTTATTGGAACTACATAGAAGTTTTTCACAGGTAGGCTTCAAGTTAGAAATTTGTTCTAAATTTTGTCTACAAAATATTTAGGGAAAATGAGTTTGTATGTTTGCAGCTCTTTTATTTAGAAAGGCCTTTCACAAAAAAAATGTGTTTTGAGGTGTTTTTAATGAAAATTTTCTTCATCCTTAGCCATTGTAATCTTTACCTATTAAGGTGAATTATTCTGTTATTGTTACTTCTCCTGCAGAGAAATGATTGAGCTGATCAGCACTCAAGTTCAGTAGTCAATGTGACAGTGCTTGCATTTCTCGCAGTTTCAGCCAGAGAGCCACAGGTTTCATTTGCATCAAGAGTTTGTTTTGAGGAGACTGTGCTTGGTTAACTGTTGTTTTTAGGCAAAAATAGTGGTAAGATAGCAAGCAGATGAAACAGGGGTATCTTACATAGTTGTTTTTAAATGTAATCTGATTTGAAATATACAGTTTGATTACACAATAGTTTCAGCTCTTAACTGTCAATTGAAATTCAGTATGTTACAGTTTAGGGAAAATCCTGGGAAATAATACTGATTTGCACCTTTAAATCATGCATGATGATGTCTACTGAGCTCACATGCAGCTGTCCAGAGTCAAATAAATTTCACTAAGGTATTTTTCATGCTGCAGAAGTACCTGGTGTGTAGTACAGAATAGCTAATCCTGTCAATACAGAACTAGAGGATGGAAATGTGCTAAGCAAAGGAGATAGTTTGCTATCTGGCTTTTGGAAGGAGGGAGCCCTCCCAGCAGAGCTGAAAGGTGAGATGCAGTGTCCTTACCAACCCTTGCCCACACCTACTTGAAACCAAATTGAAGCTGGAGGTCTGGTCTCTGGTTATGGATAGTTTTCAAAACTCAGTGTTTTCTACTGTGCATAGTTTATAATCTGTATGTGATGCTGTGGATTTATCTTCATTCAAAAATTTGTTTTCTAAAACCAAACTAATCAAGTATTTACTACTATTTTTGTGTTTTTTGTTTTCTTCCTAAGTGACTGTGAACCACACAGAGCAAAATCTGACAGTGTCCCAGATTCCTTATCCGGAAACATGGTATGTGTTTTATGTAGACAAGTTTACCTGCGAGGAGAATTATTCTGAATCCGAGGATATTCAGTTTGAAATGATCTTACTAAACCCAGATGCAGAAGGGAATCCATTAGATCACTTTAGCGCAGTTTGGTTTTGTAAGATTTTTTTTTCTTAAAATTAGATTTGTAAGTTAAGGATCTGATTACTCAAATCAGTACTTACTGATCAGTACTTGTGCTTGGAAAAGTATGGGGAATGGCTAGCAGAGCCTCTTATATTTCATATTCTGTTTTCCTACGAAGAGTAAATTTGAGTTCATTTTCTGTCATCATAGAAAAATCCTTTCCTTTCCCTAGACTGACTTTCCAAAACTTTCCTAACTAGAAGTGTAGATGCACAAGGAAAGTCAATGTTTGTCTTTGCTGATAGATATTTTGAACATGTTGAAATTGTAATCTTCCACTTGAATGTGAACTTAATACCTGATTTTAATTAATTAGTGAAATTCCTTAGCTGTGTGAAACTTGATTCAACAAGAGCGCATGCACGATAAAACATTTTTCCAGTACAATTCCAGTTCAGTGTTTAGATCTTTATAAGTGTCTAAGTCACTGGCTGTAGGTTAGGTTTGTCAGGCCTGATTTCATTATAATTAAGAAATGTAACTTTAAATCTTTAAACATCCAAAGACAAACTCAAGACGGCAGCTGAAGAAGCACC
Organism: Buphagus erythrorhynchus; assembly: GCA_013400855.1. NCBI lineage: Eukaryota > Metazoa > Chordata > Aves > Passeriformes > Sturnidae > Buphagus > Buphagus erythrorhynchus. The sequence continues at coordinate 69,205 of VZTT01028126.1, read as the reverse complement.
TAGATAAAATTGTATGCTTTGGACAATCCAGCCTAATGTATTCTTGGTTGCAGTGAGTAGCATCACTGCTCTGGAAGGCCTCTTCAACATGTCACTCACCTGGGTCTGTTGTGAGGGAAGGGCCCTGTATGCTTAGTCTGCCTTCCTATACAGAGTGAACCTGAATATACCGAGGATGAGCCTAATTGCTGTGCTTGGAATCAAATGCCCTGCTGTCACTTGTGGTCTCAAGAGAATATAGTGGGAACAAAGGCAGCTCAGTTTTTGAAAGGAAGAAAATA